>CANSZD010000245.1:2500-130260 GCA_947648045.1 Beta corolliflora
CTACATTACAAATTTTATGATAACATGAGATCACGAGAAATGATCGGATCATATGATTCATATCGTTCAAAGCCTCATCATGCTCATGCATGATGCAATTACATTATATTGGAAAGTATGTCGGCAGAGCACTTACTCAATACTCACACTGTCATACCCTTAACGGCCCGTTTGGTAAGAGGCCATAAATGGTGGGAATGGTAATGCATTATAGTGTAAATTTGTACTAGAAATCCAATGTCATTACCTATGGTAATGCTACTCCATCCCAAGATATCCATTTTCTTCCTAAAATCTCATTACTATCCATTACCACTTGGGAATGTGGTATTGGGTGGTAATGGAAATTTATAAAGGGAAACCCATGTTTTGTGATAAAGTTTCATTCCCATGGTCATTGACATGATAACTTTTTTTACAAATTTACACTAAATTTCATTACCATTACCACTATTTATGACCACTAACCAAACGGACCGTAAAAGTAGTAGCTCTTTCATAGCACATATGGTATTCGTCGTCCTTCCAAAGTAGTTATTAGCCTGATACCAACTAGTATTTTCTTGAAGACACGCTCCTTCTGTTAATTAACTGAAAAATATAGGGAGCTATAAGAAATATGATAGTTTTTGTGGGGAATTTGATTTCACATACAGACTTTAATTTATTGACATGTTTTTGGATATTGATGATTTTCCTTCTTCATTATGCAAAAAGCCAGCTGAAGAAATTTCAAAACGTAAAGGTGTAGCAACACGTTGAAAAAATAGAGCACGTTTTGAGTCCAACGTTTATTTTGTAAATTGTGGAGATCACTTCATTATCATATATGTATTGCCTCCTTTCCAATACTGTCGTCATTTCAATAACAAGTAGTCGATTATTTTCTACTGATTTATATCTAGTACTTAAGTACCCCTTGAAAAAATTAACACGTAGATATACTAATACCTTTTAATGTTAAGAAAAGGGGTGTTGTAGTTTGATTAATGCGGAACAAAATCAATGAAATAATAAGGATGAGAAAAGCAATAAAGAAGATAAACAAAAGAACACAAGGATTTACGTGGTTCGGTCAAAATAGACCTACGTCCACAGGTGGGGGATTCGAGCTTTTTCACTATAATGGAGAAAAACCAGAGAGAATAATACAAGAGAGTCCTAAAATACTAGAGGCTAAAAGTGTTTCATAAGTTGTGTCTAATAATGAACACCAAGGGGCCTATTATAACATAAGGAACCCCGCACAAAACCCTAAAAGAGAATCCAATTCGGAAATCGCCAAGCCGCGTAAAAAACCCAGGCGCCCGATCGGGCGGTCAATTTCTTCAAACCTGCTGATGTCTCGGGCACGATCGGACGCTGTTCGCCCGGTCGTGATTCGTGAAGGACGCCCGATCGGGTGTGCTCGCCTGACCTGATCGGGCACCTTGCCTTAAGAGCCTGCTGAAGACGAGCGACCCCGCCCGGTCGGGCGGGCCTGCGAAACCTCTGTTTAACGAGATTCAAGGCATCAAACTAACAAATCTCCACCTTGACTTGAAACCGATCAAACAAGATAACTCCACCTTGAACCAAGAAGTGATGCTCACCCAAAAAACCATAGAACCTCCACCTTAAACAAAATTCCATAAGCCTACTCACTGTAGGCAATCCAAAAAACGAACATCTTCTATAATTGTGTACCGATGCGTCTTCGAACACAAAACTCCGTATATTAAACCATCACATGACCTAGATTGAGAGTATAAAGTCACCAACGCCAAGCATGCTTATTCAACTTGACCAAACTCTCTTCAAACACTTCTTCATCTCAACAACAAACTCAAGCAATTCTAGAAAATTAAATGACAACAATAATTTCTAAATTGCAATTGTACTTAATCAAAACACAAAAGTACCAAATTGAGATAAGAAATAGCATAACTAGAACAAAATCTAATGCATAACCAAGATTGCTACTTTATTATAAACTGAAAACACAATCTATCATAGACTCCATAGCAAAATCCACACGGTTTCTCGTTTCACCAAGAGATCTCAAAGGGCACCAATCATGAAGAGATCATAGAAACCGCAGCCCCAAATCCTGTAACCCTAAAGTGCAACACCATCATCAAAGACATCGTTGGCAATATTTGCGGATTGGTCCTCATTGGACTTTTCCCCATTCTTCTTCTTTAATTTCCAACACTCAGCTTTGATATGACCCTTCACATGACAATAGTTACAGATTTTATTCTTGCCAAAAAAATTTCCACCATGAGCAACCAATGCATTAGTTTGAGCAGAATTATTAGATTTATTAACCAACTTATTGTTTATTAAATCTCTTTGAGTTAAGGCATCCTTAACATCCTGCAAACTCAAATCATCTCCACCATACAATAAAGTATCTCGAAAATGCTTATACGAAGGCGGTAAAGAACACAACAACCTAATAGCCATATCCTCATCATCGAACTCAACGTACATCGATGTTTCGCAAATCCATAATAATAGAGAAGAATTCATCTAAATGAGACTCAAGCGGTTTACCTTCTTCTAGACTGAAATCATGAAGTCTAGATTTGAGTAGTAGACGGTTTGTCACGCTCTTTGTCATATAAAGTGACACCAACTTCAACCACAAACCCGCAGTAGTCATCTCCTTGGCAACCTCTCTCAAAACTTCATTAGATAGACATAAATGAATTGCCGAGAGTGCCTTCAAATCGATCTCCTCCCACTGATCATCCGTCATACACAAAGGCTTTTTGGATGCACCTTCAAGAGCCTTGTGACAACCTTTGAACCAAGATGGCTTTCATCTTCAATTGCCATAGGCCAAAATTTACTTGCCTATCAATTTTCTCAATATCAAATTTCATTGACATAATTGAATCAAACTCGTTCTATAAACACCTAAGATCTTAAACAACCAAGCTCTTGATACCAATTTGTTAGGAAACGGTGTGTTGTAGTTTGATTAATGCGGAACAAAATCAATGAAATAATAAGGATGAGAAAAGCAATAAAGAAGATAAACAAAAGAACACAAGGATTTACGTGGTTCGGTCAAAATAGACCTACGTCCACAGGTGTGGGGGATTCGATCTTCTTCGCTATAATGAAGAAAAACCAGAGAGAATAATACAAGGGAGTCCTAAAATACTAGAGGCTAAAAGTGTTTCATAAGTTGTGTCTAATAATGAACACCAAGGGGGCCTTTTATAACAAAAGGAACCCCGCACAAAACCCTAAAAGAGAATCCAATTCTGAAATCGCCAAGCCACGTAAAAAACCCAGCCGCCCGATCTGGTCGGGCGGTCAATTTCTTCAAACCTGTTGATGTCTCGGGCACGATCGGGCGCTGTTCGTCGGGTCGTGATTCGCGAAGGACGCCCGATCGGGCGTGCCCGCCTGACCTGATCGGGCGCCTTGCCTTAAGAGCCTGCTGAAGACGAGCGACCCCGCCCGGTCGTGCGAACCTGCCCGACCTGACCGGGCGGGTCTGCAAAACCTCTGTTTGACGAGATTCAAGGCATCAAACTAACATTTAATATAGGCATATTTCCTTTTGGTATACTCTCTAATATATTTTATTTTCATTTGGACTAGAATGAGAAGTGCAAGCTAAGGTAAATCATCTCTTGCTAATATAAGGACTTATGGAAACGATTAACAAGAAGAACAATGTGATCAAAATATAAAGAGATCAGGTAGAAAAATAAGAAATAATGAGAAATGAAAATAAGAGATTATGACAAATGCATAACTTTGACCATTAATATTACTTTAACTATTTCTTAGTCTCGGACGATGTACCGGGTTATTGACATTTTCATGTTATAAAATTATATCATTTAATGTTGCATAGTTTATTGGTTAGAACTTTAGTATATTAACTTGAGATTACGTGGTCGAATCTTATATGGAGCATGTTTCTATTTTTTTAATGTGCATGATGATGACATGGAATGAAACAACTAAAGAGAGAGTGTCATGTGACGCTTAGACTTGCTTAAGAACGCTATTTAATTTATTAGTATAGATTATCTATGTGAAAAAAATTATAAAAAGTTGATACTATGAAAATATTCGTTGAGACAAATCTAACAATATGGTATATACTAACTAATATTTGTATTTATATATTAGTATAGGAAAACATAGTCAAAGTAATTATTTAAACGGTGCACATGATCAAACTGTATCGAATATGGGCTAAAGGGAGTAGAAGTTACATGTAACAGATTTTGCATTAGCTATTTCAATTATCCGTCTAATTATATCAATTTACCTTAAAATATACGTTATCTTGTTTTTTTTTTCCTTTTTGATGCAAAGTGGGGACATTACCTTGTCTACTATCAAGATCTGTAATCTCTATAATCCTATGTCATGCAATGTATTACGTAGTTAGTGTAGTTGATAAAGTAGATATTTTTTCCATCCTAGTACCTATGGTTCTTGGGGTAATTAGTTCCCATCATTTCCCTCATCTAAAGGACTAAACTGTACAGTTTGATTTGATCTAAGTTTGAGTCTAATAATATAAAGTCGTTCACCTTACCATATTAATATATAAGAAACTCCTATATCATGTTACAAGGTAACGTTTATGTGGTAGAATTTCCCACAAAAAGTGCCTTTTCACTCTAATATTTCATGTTATAGAGTGACACCATGCCGTAAATAATACTCCCACGACATTGCATGATACACTTAGTGACCCACTAAAAAGTATTGGAACAAGGAGGGCCATTGAGATGAAAGAAGCAAAGGGGAGTGCAAAGTGCTAGCTGTCAACTTAGTTTGTTCAATTTGAGTGACCAAAAAATTAAACAAGGTGAAGATGGATGGGGGTGATTCTGGTGATGGTGATCAAGTGATTGTGTTCATGGCCGAGGGCCATACTACTCAAGGCAGCCAATCCTCAGCCTCAGGGAATTCCGCCACCAACGTAGTTGATCGGCAAGCTCTAAAACAGCCACTACAATCGACAAATACTCTTAGAAAGAGAGCCACCCTACGTCGTCTTAGCATCTCCAAACCTAAATCTCGGAACATCGAGTTCAACCTCCCTCCCAAAAATAATGTCACTGATCAGTTTAATGCGGATCAAACTATATGGGAAGAAATCAATAACAGCACTGAAGATCTTTATAGTAGTACGGATTTCTCCTCGTCCTCGTCCGAGGAGGAGGAGCAACAAGAAAGTAGGAGTAACAAGTACCACAAAACAAAGAAAAAGAAGAAAAAGATCAATTGGAGGAGAGTAGGAGAGTGGTCATTATTTCTTGTTATCTTAACTTGTTTGATCCTCTCCCTCACTATGACCTCCCTCCGGCACCGCCCCACATGGGGTCTAGTGCCGTGGCAGTGGTGCTTGATGGTGATGGTGGTGTTTAGCGGCCGCCTTTGCTCCGGGTGGCTGGTGAGCTTCTTGGTGTTTGTTATAGAGAGGAAGTTCATGTTAAAGGAGAAGGTGTTGTACTTTGTGTATGGATTAAGGAAAAGCATTCAAAATTGTATCTGGCTTGCACTTGTGCTATTAGCTTGGACTTGTATGTTCAATGCTCAAGTGCACCATAAAAATGTGGTGGTGAAAAAGGTGTCACAATTGTTGATAGCTGTTCTTGTTGGAGCAACAATATGGTTGATCAAAATTGTGTTGGTGAAGACACTTGCTTCCTCTTTTCATGTGAGGACTTACTTCGATCGTATGAAGGAAAGCGTCTTTCATAACTACATACTTGATGCACTCTCAGGTTCTTCAAAATTTTGTTGCTCTTGCTTATTTATTAAATTTTACAAATTTTTAGTTGTTTTAAAATTATTAAAAAAACAATGCACCATAAGATAGTTCTTTTTAGGAATTGGTATTGACTCAGTAGTGAGCTTTATTCTCATCTTCCCTAAAGAAGTTCAGGATTGATCCCTATCCCAAGCATTTGCTTGGGATTTAAGGGGGGAGGGGGTTGGGGTGTATGGCTTGTAATGAGCCTCTGGGTGAGGGCTATGTGGATGGCAGCCCAGAAGATTTATTCTTACCTATTTAAAAAATATAGTTCTTTTATTCTTAACAAAATAATTTCGCTGCATTTCTAAAACAATCTAAATTAATAGAACTCTGTACAATATATAATATTAAGTTTTAAATAAATAGAGTTTTAACTCAGAAGATCTAAATTAATAGAACTCTGAATAATACTCCCTCCGTTTCTTTTTAATCTACACACTTCCCTTTGGTGCTTTTCTTTTTAATCTACACACTTGTTATTTTTCTATTATTCGCTAGTAATATGCCTCATCTACTTTATCCTCTTTTTCCACTCATGTCATCCACTTTTTAATATTTTAACCTACTTTTTTAGTTTTCTCTCTCACTTTTCGGTTTTCTCCACCTTTCGGTTTATCTTTCATACTTTTGTCTTCCTCCTTGGTTCTCCCATAAAGTGAAGTGGGTAAATTAAAAAGAAACGGAAGAAGTATATAATACTAAGTTTTAAATATATAGAGTTTTAACTAGGAAGATATAAATCCACATATAGAATTCAAGATAAGTGAGTCATATACTGTGACTAAAGAAACTTAAGTATCATGAAATTCATCATAGGGGTGTTCGACAATTGGCTATTTGTTAATTTTTAAGATTGGGTCGACTAACGGTTTATATTGTCTGTTTATGATAATTATTTGAAAATTGGTTGTTTATAAATATATTTGGTAAAACCGATAGTTGGTATTGATATTTAAGAGTTTCTGAAAGCAAAATCCAAAAGCAATATATACCAGTTAATTACTTTTGGCAAAAAGTTAGTTTTTAGCCACCCAAAAAGCAATTTAACAAACACCTTTTTGGTTATCTCGGTCGGATGAAAATAGCCAAAACTACCCAAAAATTATTTATCAAGCTCCTCTGTTAACTTTTGTGTATACTTCAAAAGATTTTTGTTTCACTACATCCAATTTGAATAGTACTTTCTGACAAAATCTATTTACAATGTCCTAAAGATTTATATAATAAATTCAATCAATATATATATATATATATATATATATATATATATATATATATATATATATATATATATATATATATATATATATATGTGTGTGTGTGTGTGTTTCGGTGAAAATATTGGAGCTAATTATATTATTTTGCAATGGGTTTTGATCAAGTAACTATAAAATAATTTGATATGGTAAGTTTTTTGTTTATTTTAGAATACCAATAAAGTTACAATTTAATTCATTTAAGCGCTTGCATTGGACAAGTTTGAGATTTATATGATAAAAGACGGTGCTTCCTCAATTTTATTATTCATAGTACAATACAACACTTTATTATTTAAGGCCAAACTTTGTAAAATTATCACCATCGTATAGGGAAAAAATTATCATTGTGAGATTTTATTAGATTCATTCGAATGTATAGTTTTCAGATATTATATTATTTGATGTTTTTTAGTTTTTGCAAATATATAATTAAAAGACATAAATGATCAATAGTGTGCATGAATTAGGAAACGAAGCTAGTGGTAAAATTCACTAATGATGAAAAGAGAAGTGTATACTCGATTAGAGTTGACTCTTATTTTTATTTCCCCTATATTGCTTTCTTTGGGGAACTTTTTGTTTTGGTGGTGGAGTGGAAATATTAGACAAAAGTTTCTTGAACAATCATTACTCGTGCTTATTTTATTTTTTTAGTCTAAGATATTAAGCCTACGTCATTAATTTATCACCATGTCCTAGTGCCCTCATTCCGACACTCGTGCTTCTCGACGAGACGAAGGTATCGGCAACTAATATATTTCTTCAAAATTGTCCCGAATTAGAGATGGATACGTCAAATTATTCTATCTATTAAATACCACCTCTGTTTTTTTTATGGCACCACCTTTTTAACTCTGTTATGTTAGTTGTACCCAAGGTAGGGGTGGGTTTACGCTTTGAATTGTGGAGTTAATTGAGCCCATTTGAAAATCACATATTTGTAATTTTGCTTCTAGAATGTTGATAAAACTTCAATTTTACTTAAGAAAATTACTAATTGACCCTAACAAAATATTGTTTTTCCTAGGTTCAGACAAACAAAGCTTTTTTTTAGACTTGATAAAACAAAGCTATTGAGAAGCGTAACAAACCAAAATCCAAAAGCCTCTTCTCCTCACTTTCCCTCTCCTCACTACATACAAACCAAAATCCGGAAATTTTCCTTTTATCTTCCATGTCAAACATATACAACCATAGGCCAGCTTGAATGCACCAAATCACTTAATGGAAATGTTAGTGATCAAACATACTCCCTTATGGTATAGTTAGCATTTAGTTTTATACAAAATTTTTTTTTTGTAAAAGAAGCATCATCTACTTTGTCTGATAGGTCTGGCTAATAGTTTACTAAACTCATATGATCAATGTCATATAAAGTTGCTCTTGAACTACCTTGAAGATGGAGATCTACATCAATGGAGGTTAAATGGGCATATGAGCTTCTGGAGACTATCAACGTCCAAACCTAATATGAAGCACTAAAATGTGGAAATAAGTTTAGCAAAACTTCTATTTTACATCCAAACCTAACATGAACACTAAAATGTGGAATTAAGTTTAGCCAATCTTCTATGTTACATCCAAACTTAACATGAACACTAAAATGTGGAATTACGTTTTACCGAATACCAAAATTGTGGAATTACTTTTCAGTGAACACTAAATCGGTAATTACTTTATTTTTTAACACTATTTTAGGAAAACGCTCTACATTTCATTTACTTTTTTTTTAAAAAAAATTATTAGATTCGGGTTGATCTGGTCCGGTTGGGTTTAATCCTAACCCTAAGCCAAAATTTTTGAATTCGTCGGGTTTGAGTCGATTTTTTTATCAAAACCCTAGAAAATTGGGTCGAATTGGGTAATTTTTGAGCAGGTCTATCCGGTAGTTATAGGTTCTTAGCGTCAATTGTCAACTAATTAAAGGCCGGTTATCTATAGCGTTGTAGACTTGTAGTGTGAACTGATGGTGGTGGTTGAAGCAGCTTTTTGTCCCTAATAAAGTAGAAGTACTTTTGACAGCATCACTATAATTTCTAGGAAAAAATCTTGAAGTACTTTTGAGCATCACTATAATTTCTAAGGAAAAATCTGGCATAAATTGTTACTCCATATCCTACTGACCTCTACTACTAAATGTGTAAGGTGTTCGATCCACGCAAGAACATTATCGTATCCGTAACACTTGGGAGGATGGAGATAGCCAGATAGGGAGGAGGAGCTTGTGTTTATTGTTGGGCTTGCATTTGGGCCGGATGAACTTGATATAGGTATTGAAAGCCAGTATGTAGCAGGATTGCCTACCCTTGATGCAATAAGAAGCAAGTTCATGTCCACGCAAGAGTTTTTGATTTAAGTGCTTAAATACATAATCATAAGTTGTAGTGTAATTATTAAATATTATTATATCAAAACATATTGAAGGCATATATAGTTGTTATACACATTAGATTTGTCATAATAATGACCTTAATACCATTAGATAAGTTTTTTTTCATGATAATGTACTGGGCTTGCCGCTTGGGCCCTATTGTTAGGGAATTCCCTAGTCTAGATGAAGCATAAACTCCACCGCCCCTTAAACTCCCCAAAAGCTATGCTTGCTCCTACCTGAAAAAGTACACGTCGGACCGTCACAAGAAAGATGGAGTGAAATACCATTGGATAATTAGAGAAGGAATAACATCATTTCATGTCTGACATTGTACAATAGTGTTCTCATCTCTTATATTTTAGTTGGGTCAATTGAAATGTTAGTTAGGGAAGGGGTTGGAAATATAAAAGAAAAAGCAATGCACCAAAAATTATCTCTTACTTCCACTTCTCTTATTTATTCAACATGGTATCAAGAGCCAGATGATCCATAAGGCTTAAAAAAAAGGGAGGCCAATGAAGAAAAAAAAAAGGAGAAATAGAGTGTTCCAAAAATATTAGAAACAATTTGTGAGTGTGTGTGATTAACCATGGCAAATAATGGTTTTTTTAGATGTGTGTGGATGGGTTCCCTTTTAGCCCATGAAAATATGATTTTTTGTTACTATAAAAAGAGGGAGACAAGTCATTTAAGGTGAAGGATAGTCTTCACAAGCAAATCAAATATTGGCAATCTGAAAATGGTGGAAGTCGTAGTCAACACATATACGGTTTCCGAAGTTGAAGTAGTGGACGTAGTCAATTTGCAAGGCAACGTCAAAATGAGTTTATGGAGAGAAGTGCTCCATTGAGTGAAGGTTGGTGATAATATGCATCAACAAGAGTGATTGATGAGAAGTGCACCAACAAAAATGTGTAAGTGGTGAGATGTGCATCACAAATTGAAGTATAAGCGTGGCAATTGAATTAAGTCTATGACAATATGAATATTCAAGTTGTTTGAAGGCCCCAACTTTGAAGGAAGGGGGTGTGTTGGAATATTATATTTCAAAATTAGTAGGAAGTTAGTTGTAGTAAGTAGTTTCCTAGTTAAGTTGCTATAGTTTAGGATTTGTTATTTGATTATGATAAGTTAGTTGTGTAAGTGGAGTTAAATGTCGGATCATTGTTTACCCACCTTGCTTGTTAGTTGTTTTTTATTGCTAATTAGTTTCATATGTAAGCCTATATAAATGGGCCTAGTATTTTCCATTTAATTGAAGCAAGTAAGCAGTACTTTCATTTGCAATTATCTCTTGCTTCCACTTCTCTTATTTATTCAACACATTTTGCACTTCCTTGTAACTTAAAATTTTTATGCTGGTAGCATGGATGATGATTTTAACGTTAGCAAAGTAAATATAGAAATTGAACTACACTTTGGTTTGGACATACAATATATATAGGTCTACCAGTGGATGGAAAACAATTGGAAGATGAACACAAAGCAATAAAAGGGTCGAAATCCCTGCCTGCAAGATGGAAGGATACTAAGACATCATTTAGATCAAAGAAATATGAAACGAGGAAGTTGGACATGGAGAAGCTGAAGAAGCTTAGTATGAAAAGTCCGACGTCGATTTGGAGTTTGAAGAGGTTGATGAATTACATAAGGTCTTCTGGTTTGTCCACCATTTCAAAGAATGTTGATGCATTTGGAAAAGCTGAATATGAGATTACTAGTGAGTGGGAAGCTAGGACTACAGCCAAACGCATCTTTCGGAACGTTGCAAAACGCGGTGCCAAGTAAGTCAAAGTTACTTGTGTATATATGTGCGTTTTTTACCCTTCTTTACGTGAACTATATGATAAATTTGAAAGTAAAAATGTGACATTAATGGGCTAAAGTGATTGCAGTGGATCTGAGCTAGGATCACCCTTCAACAACTAAGTATTGAAGATTAGTATAATTTATTATGTACGCTCTAGTGTAAATAGAACTAGGTACGCACAAGGCAAGTTTTGTTCTACAAGGTGATTAATCTAGAATTTTTTGGAACACCCGGGTGCAGTGGCGGAGCCACTAAGGAACAAGGGGTAGCATCTGCTACCCCTGGTTTTACTAAAAGAATTATTTTTGTAGCTTTTGCATAGATGAGTAGAGTAGCGAAGTTGGATTTCTTGAAGTTTGGAAAGTTCAATGTCAATGTTGAAGGTCCCGTTATCGAGGGTCCTCATCTGTACATCATGCATGATTGTAGTGCCTTTTAGATTTTTGCTTACATAAAGAGTAAAGACTACGCTTATATTTGGGCTTGTAGTTTATAAAGTCAAACTGAATTATACAGTAGCTTATAATTCATTTCTTGCCCATCTATATTTTAACTTTGATATGCGTATGCACAGGTTTGAAAAAGGAGAAATATAATGGTTTTTTTATCCTTTTTGCTTTTAGAAAGTAAAAGTTTTATTTTATATGGCAAAAGTTTTCCGACATTAAGGATTTGTTCTGTTCATCTTATTTTTTTGTTAAACTTGTCTCAACTTATCTTATTTTTGCTTAACTTTTCATATTTTTTTTATTATGTTTTTTTTAACTTATTTATTTATTTTTTCGAAACTTTTCTTATTTTATGTGATAATAAGGTAGAAAAAAAATAGAGTCTAACCATATTAGGTAATCTATGAGTGGGGTATTAATTATCCAATGTGTCCTAATGTATATTTGATTATGAACGATCTAAAAAAGCTTTTTAGGAAGATAATTAAAGTAAGAATTTGCTCACCTAGTTAGAGATACCTATAATTGCCACTGTTAATTTGTGTGTTTATAAATTAAAATCTAAGTAGATAAAATTAATATTTTTAATGACGTCTTGAGAAAGATTATTAATAAACTGTAAATAGGTTATGAACTATTAGAACTCGATGTCAACTATTGTAATAAATTAATCAGTAAGTAATATTAGGTTGTATTTGGATTTCTTTTACTTTTCGAGTTTCATAGTATATTTTTTGTATTCATAATATTGTAATATTACGCTACCCCTCACTTAAAATCCTGGATCCGCCACTGCCCGGGTGTATAATAGATTTGCCGGTAGGATATACTATAGGGAAGTAAGAGGTGAGCTTATAAGATCGTCACTTTGTAGTAATTTCCAGAGTTGGATCTTTGATTACATCTTCATAGTAATCCACTAATCCTAATTAGTAACTTATAAAACTTGAACTAAGCCTAAATTGTCATCTGGAAGGTACATTGAGGAGGAAGATTTGGCAAGATTTTTGAAGAGAACTGAAATTCATGCTATATTCCCTCTCTTTGAAGGAGCATATGAGACTGGAAGGATCACTAAATCCTCCTTCAGAAATTGGGTGGTAAGTTATGATCTTCTATTAACAACACTAATCTTAGCTTTTTTTTTCAGCGTAGAGCGTAGTTGGCAAATATTGTACTCAATATTGTTACATATATATTTCTCTTAATTAACTACGTTAATGTGATTAAAAGGTACGAGCTTATCTTGAAAGAAAGGCTCTGGCACACTCTCTGAATGACACCAAAACAGCAGTGCAACAGCTTCACAAATTGGCTTCAGCAATTGTCAGTGTGATAATATTTGTGGTGTTTCTTTTGGTGATGGGATTAGCATCACCAAGAGTTGTCGCCTTTGTCATCACACAGATAGTAGTTCTAGGTGTCATCTTTCACAACACTTTCAAAACAATCTTTGACTGCATCATTTTCGTCTTTGTGATGCACCCTTTCGACATAGGAGATCGTTGCAAAATTGATGATGTTCAGGTATACCTATCTTCGACTGTAATTAGTTCCTCGGTTTTCTTTTGAAGTCAACACTTTGACTTTGCGACTATTCACGCACCTCACTTTGACCGTATTTTTTTACTTAGTATATAAACAAAAATGATCATATAAAATGTTGTTTGATTTTGTTTCAATGAATATTTTCATAATATCATATTTTTAAAAACTTTTACAATTACATAATTAGAGATATTAATAGTCAAAGTTGTACGTTGGCAAGCATGAAAGTCAAACTGTTGCACTTATTTTGAAACGGAGGTTACTATTTGATATTCCTAGTCATCTTTTATCTTCAATTCTTGATTAAATTAGTTGTATTCACTGACATTAAGTTAATATGTGCGTGTGCAGATGATTGTAGAAGAGATGAATATACTAACTACAGTTTTCCTGAGGTATGACATGGAGAAGATCTACTATCCAAATTCAGCTCTTCTAACCAAGCCAATTAGTAATTTCTACAGAAGTCCTGAAATGTGGGACTCAATTCCTTTCACCATAGATGCCTCCACACCAATTGAAACCATAAACGCGCTTAAGAAGGCAATACAAAGGTAAAACCACTCTTCTAAACATCGTATGCATGCTGGTACAATGAATATCAGGCGTTCATTTTTCGTAATTCTACTGTCCTAGAGTTCACATTTCTGATGTTAGAATTGTATGTGATTTTGCATATTCAGCTATATCGACAGCAAGCCAAATCATTGGAATTCAAAATATAGCTTCATAGTGAAAGACATAGAAGACTTGAGCAAGATGAAGATAGGCGTGTCTGTTCAACACACCATCAACCACCAAAACATTGCTGAACGCAACACGCGTTTAACTGAGCTTATTTTGGAGTTGAAGAAATTTTTTGAAACACTTAATATCAAATATCACCTTCTTCCACAAGAGGTCCATCTTTCCCAGATCAACATCAACAATTCTTCCATGCCAACATCATCTTAACATCCCATATTTAACAAAAATGCTGCATATATTCATTTCTATCTTAAATAAGGCTATGACATAATGATGTATAACTGCAATGTATCTTGGATGACTAAGTTACTCGTGCTTGATACGAGTACGAGTCCATGTATGCTCTTGAATATCTACAAAAGACACATACCAGCTTCATTTAATTTGTGTATTATTGTTTGTTTCAAGTAGTTCGTATATTTGACACAGTGAGCACTTACAGATTTGATTAAGGTGTACGTATTCTGGAACTATTTCAGAAATACCAAATGACGATGAATAAGAATCAACGAATCTTCGCAAATGATGGAGTATCAGTGGGAGAAAAATACAATTAAAAATGATAAATGTGGGCATTATAGAACATCATAATGTCCCGGTTACTTGCATTTTGACTCTTAACGGCCCGTTTGGTAGTCGTTAATAAATTGCGGTAATGGGAATGAAATTTAAGTGTAATCTTTATTAGGCGAAGACCCTTAAAATTCCAGTGGGGATGCATTTTTTTTAATGAAGAATCTCACCCCCTAAACTTGTGTTTTTTGTTCCGGGGAAACGAATTTTCATTACCACTCATTACCACCTACTGAGGTGGTATTGGATGGGAATGAAAATTCTGTAAGAAAAGTAGACACTTTAGGATAAATTAAGATTACCATGGGAATTGACAATGATATTCTTCACAAATTTACACACAAATTCATTCCCATTACCACTATTTATAACCAACTACCAAACGGGCCGTAAGAGTTAAGATGAAAGATCACCCCAACAACTCTGAGGAGAGAACAAAGAAGATCTATATGAAGTTCAATTATTCACTAAAAAATATTTTCACGCTTGTGAGCATGCAACTTTAATCTTAGCTTGATATTTTGAAATAATCCATTATATAAAAAGTTAGTATATAGTGCAAAAGTCAATATATTGAAATATTTATTTGGAAACTATATGATGGTATTATGGAAATGTGAAAATAATCACAGGCTTCTCTTTGTTGTTTGTATTAATGTGGCATTGTCTTGTGTACCACTGTTTTCGGATCAATATCATATGGTGTGAAACTGAGGCTGAGGTTGCATTCTATGCAATGTCGAGCCAAAACCGATATAATTAAGCCTTCTTTGACTTAACTCTAATAAGAGGGACAACTACATTTATAAAAAGGACAAAAAAAAGGGTATCTCAATGTGTTTTGCTCCCACCAAAAGTTAGCAACTTATCATGCAGTTCACCAGTTTACCATATACTACATATCACGGCCGCATAAGTATACGCCAAAGTTGGAGATTTCGTACACCCAAGAACATAGAGTATTATTATGATCATAATCTTGATATTCTTTAGAGATGTTATTTGTGTAAATATGTAAAGATAAATATTACACAAACTATTCATATTCTCTATCACCTATATTTATGATTATGTGTGTATAATGGCTATTCTAAAGTGAGCCCAATTACCCTTCAAAAAAAAAAAGGTGAGCCCAATTAAGTCATTGGTTGTATGGTTTAAACTTTCAAGTATTTGCCTAGTTGCTGGCCCGAACAACGCTCTGGGTCATTTATTTGCTAATATGTGAGATCATATTTTATACAATTACAATATAATCCTGAAACATATCACATTTTGTGATAGTTGCACTAGTGTAATAGATTAGTTTGAATCAATTAGTCATCGACCATTACAAAGAAAAATCGGATCCTAATTTTTCAGGACAATCACCAAACTCAAATATTTATTTATTTATTTATTTTTGGATAAAACCAAACTAAAACATTTCAACAACAAAGGAATGACGATATATAAGTCAATTTGATACATACTTGTAGAATTGTAGTTAAAAAATTAAGACTTGTTGCTTAGACTGCATCCTTTTCTTTTTGTTACTGATCTAGCAACTATAGTTAAATTTTTTATTGAAGATGATGATGAAAGCTAAACATACGATTGATGGTCATTTAAAAAGATTAACGTAATACTCATGCAAGAGATGAAATGAGTCATCATACTTTTAGGAAAAAAAGATTCATCATAAATTTATTTTATTCAAATTATTTGGTTTGTATATTAAGAGATGAAATTGTCATTTTTATCGATAGGTTATATTGTCATTTAATTAGTAATGAAATATCATAAGAGAATTAATTAAGTGGTTATATTGTCATAAATTTATTTTGAATCCAACCCTATTCATGTATAATTTTAGTATTAATTCATAATTTATTACACCAATCTCTTCAAGGTCTAAGTGGTTCTAATGTCATAGTGCAAATGAATGATCAAGGGGCCGAGACTTGTTCCAAGCATTTTTATCTTATCAAGTAAAATTGCAAATGGCGCTATGTCAGCATATGCAGGAGGATGCCATATGGAGGATCGCAATTTTTTGCCTTGGTTTTAGAATATATATATATTTATTAATGGCCAAAGTATTGGGATACTATTTATTTTAGTACTCAAAATTATTTCAAATTATATCATTAATAATGTTGAAACTATTTTGACATTTCTTAAGCAAGACAATGCCGCAATAAAAAAGAAGCAAAAGAAGTATTAAATTCATGTGGGTAATCTTAGAAGGGAGTAGCGTGGAAATTGCGACTGTCATTGAATATCATTGTTATATGAACTTCTTAATTTTTGAAAACGAAGTTTTGGAATTATGTCTTGTGTTGTTATCTTTATGATTAAGCAAATACATGTGGTTTACAGAAGTTCCATGAGGACAAGAAATTGCCATGATAAGCTTTATGTCGGATTGGTAATTTGCTATAAACATTTGTTACTCCCTCCCTCCCGTAATATAGTGTTCACTTCTCATTTTTCACGGAAATTAAGGAAAATGGAATGAGTAGTAGGATTTTCAAAAATATATATTTAATGAAGTCTTTTTTATACTTTTGTATTGAACTAGATTCTTTATTTTCCTTTTCCTTTAAACAAAATCAAAAGGCAATAAATGTTCCTTGGAATGGTGTAAAGCAATAAATGGGGTCACATGTTTTGAGAGAAAAGTAGGGGTATTTTGAAAAGTTTGTGTAGAAATTAAGGATAATTTAGTCCAAATAAATTGATAGAAAAGAAAATAGGCACAATATTATGGGAAACAAAAAAAGGAATGTGAGCATATATTATGGGACGGAGGGAGTATAATTTATTTTTATTTCTAGGTTTTTCTATTTAATATACACCTCTTTTTTTAAGCTTAACACTCTATCTAAGGATAAGAAATTAAAGTCTGAAAGGTTTGGTTATGACTATCAACCTAGTAAAGATGGGTTAGTGTACACATTTGGCTATTAATATACGCAAATCTATGTATTATGTAGACAAAGTTGGCCTCAACACCTCAATTATGACTTGGGGGCACGTAACACCAGAAACTATGGTTAGTAACACCAAAATATCATGAACTATTGGACTTGGTGCAGCACGTATCATTAATGATACCGGAGGTGGAATCGGCGGCCAAAAAATTGACCTCCGGCGTCTTTAATGATATGCTTTGCACCAAGGCTAATAGTTTGTGATATTCAGGCTACTAGTCTATGTTTGTGGTGCTCGTGCACCCAGATCATAGTTTGTGATATTGTAGCCAAGTTTGCCTACTTTTCGAGATATTTCACAATACTTGTAAGTTGTAACACACTTTTTTGGGTAAAATTCGATTACAAAGAAAGCCTACTTTATAATAATCACTTGGGCCATGATTAAATAATATACAAAATTAAGATCACTTAAAAATAAGCAAAATACGGGGTGGCGAATAACTTAAAACATGACACTTGTACAAACTTATTGCAAACCTGCCACGACTAAAAGGGTTTTGTTTTTCTTATATATATTGATGGACTAAAAAGTTCGTAAATTGTGATATAGGCCTTGTGGCCTTTTGATGGATTTCGTCCCTTAATATTATGCATTTTTATGATAGAATATAGAGCAAGAAGAAGAAAAATACTCAATCATAATTGAACTTGAAAGAAGTATAGAGAAAGAGGGAGTAGTAAATTGTAACTTTAAATGGAGAAATAATACTTCCATTTTGCAATAATAATACTATTCAATACTATTCAATCATAGAATAGTAACTATTTAACTATTCAATTTTAGAACCAAGATGAAAAAAATAATTAGATAGCATTTATAACTACTCAATCTTCATAATAATACTTCCATTTTGCAATAATTGTAAGTTGCAACATATTACTTTTTTGGCAAAATTGGCCGCAATACCACAAACTATGACTTGGGCGCACGAGCAATAGTACAAACAATATTGACTAGCAGCCAGAATATCACAGATTATTAGCCTTGGTGCAAAGCGTATCATTAATGATGTCGCATGTCAATTTTTTGGCCAGAGATTCCACCTTTGGCATCATTAATGATAATATTTGCACCAAGGCTAGCTAATAGTTTGTGATATTCTGGCTATTAGTCAATGTTTGTGGTGCTCTGTGCACCAAAGTCATAGTTTGTGGTATTATTTTCTTATTATTTATAATAATAAAAAGTGATATTGGGAAGATAGGCATGGAAAAACTTTAAGATAGCACAAGATAATGTCTTGATGTATTAGTTAGATGAATTCACAGTCATCTAATTACTCTCAACAAAACATAACTAATATGTAATTGAGAGCGGGGGGGTATTTGGAAAAAAAACATTACTCCATTCGTTCTTCAGAGGTGATATCACAACATAACTCTGACCTTAAGGTAATAATTAACTTCTTGGGTCAAACTTATAAACCTCAACTTACATTGAGCTTCAATTTAAATAACAAAATATTATGACTTATCTGTTACAAAATTCATCTCAACGTATAGTTTCAAAATTTAAATACATTAGAGTTTGGTAATTTTTACAAATATGTAGTTACAATTTTTTTTTTGGTAAAAATATAAGTATATTACCAAAAACGTAACAGTTCCAACTATACAAACAATCAACAGGGACAACTAGCTACAGGCACAACCTAGAATTTACAGCCGTAAAACCAACAAAAAACCAACTTATCTAGCTTCTATACATAAGCTGTTAAACCAATTTGAATCTTCAATGCTCCACTTATCAGAAATTATGGATCTAACTCTTATACAGATATCTGCCTGAATCTGCTTAATCAACAACTCAGGTCTCAGCCCAGCTTCATTCCAATAAGAATAATTCCTTGCTTTCCAAATATGATATACAGTAGTTGCTACGCTTACATAACATACTTGTTGTTTTTTGGACTTATATTTCCTTCCCCATTTCATCCACATTGTACATAAGTTCTCCTGCTTGTCCTCGTATGATCCTCGGCCCACCGCATAATGCCATGACTGACCTGCTTTCCATAGTGACACTGAAAGAACAGATGGATACAAGAATCTTCTCCCTGAGCACAAAGAATACATCTAGTATCACTTGCATAACCCCCGCTAAGCGCAATTTGTGTCCGGTTTTCGGTCTTTCCTTAGTCGTAAGCCATGAAATGAAGGCATGCTTAGGAATATTTGCTTTGCTCCACACCCAATAATACCAATCAACACTTTCCTGATCACCCACAAGCCACCTGTAACCCTCTCTAATAGTATAGTTCTTTTGACCTCCAAGCCACCTATTATGAGTATAAGAATCTTTGAACTGATCTTTCACATTGCAAATCATCTTCCAAGACCAGCTGACTGACCTATACTAGTGGAAAAAATCCCATCCGATGGGGTGGGATAGCAGTGGTTAACAATGATTAACTGATCCGGTCCTAAACCGGATCAGTTAATCATTTACCGCTGCGGTTTTGGGTCAAAACCGGAGGTTGACCACCCCAAAATCCAAATTTTTTCATTATTAATCGATATAAAATCAATAGTATATATCAATACTCATTTTATTAAGCATATTATGCTTAATTGAAGCATAAGCATAAATAATTAGATACATAAAAATATTAACTATAATCTAGCTAAGTCTGCATTGATTGATCCTTTAAGCTTGAGATAAACAGAGAGCCTTTCATCTACAACATCTACTGAACATCCAGCAGGAGCAGGAGCAGCATAATTCTCCTTCAGAATCCGTGAGAAGTTTAAAGGTAAATAAGATGTCACCGGAAGCAAGATTAGGCATATGAAAGAAGATACAGAAGAATGCAAATAGGCCCTCCTATCAACGCAGTTCCTACTTATGTAGGGCTACTTTAGATACGAAGTTCCTACTTATGTAGGGCTACTTTAGATACGAAGTTCCTACTTATGTAAGGCAGTAAAAGAATGAAACTACATATAACTTACTTCTTTGGTCTCATTGACAACCTTCTCTACTACAACAGTCTGTTTGTAATTTGCTTCAACTTTGAGCAATTCCACCTTCCTCTTGCTTATCTTCTCTATTCTTTGGTGGATCTTCTTCGAATCGATAACTCCTATGACCTTTACCATCTTGAGCATCTCTAAACTCTAGGTTGTTAGTATAGTCTATCTCCTGATTTTCTTCATAAGCTGCAATGACAATGTGAACTAAAACTAATGAAATAAAGAAAGCTTACATCAGATAATGAGATCAACATATAGTTCATAATATATACTCCATTATAATTACAGTTTACTAAGGGAATATTGTTGAGCCTGCTAATATAAGTGTCACCTAAACTACTCGTTTTCCAATGGATAATGCGCTCTGAAGCAGGCTTCGCATATATGGCACAAGGTATGTTTTCCAAATTATCAGACATCTCCAACACTATATGAGCCATTTCAGTTATGCAAGCATCTTTACGTATCGTGTCCATATGACCGTCTACACTTTTTTGTCCCAACATATAATTCCCTGCATCAAGAACATACCAATTAGCATAAAGCCTGCTTGAGAATATATATATACATATAACTTGATTCTCTAATTTCTCTCCCTTTTAGTTGCTTCCTCTGTAACTGTAAAAGTTTCTCATAGATAGAATCATAGAAGTAATTAATCAGTCCAATTTTAAGTTCAACTTAAACATTAAATATCAATACTTACCTTCATCACCGATAATCTCCTCATGAGCTTCAGACTTCAATGATTTCTCATGAACAATATTGATGTTCACATCTGAAACATCAACAATATCACAAAGGCATTCTATCTAAACCTTCAGCCCTACTAGATGCTGAATCATCATTTTCATTCGTGCAAGCATCTTCTTCAACTAACTCCATTTGAAAATCAATTTTCTCTGCATTAAAATTTTCCTGTCCTTTGCTATGTCCAATGTTCATGTGATTGTGATCTTCTGGAACATATTCTAATGCTACCTCAATGTCACTACTAGTCAGACCTTGGTACTCCGTGTCTCTTGAACTAGCATAAGCATCAGATTTTTCTGACTCAGGCTCTACCTTGTCACCTGGTTTCACTGTATTAATGTTGGAGACGATGAGGAAAAGAGCATGAGCTGTGGATAACATAAGGAATTAAAAAATCAAATCCATAGAGAAAAATAGAATGCAACGCCTTTGTTTTTTGATCATGTATAAAAAGCATGGGTTCACCTGAATGCAATCCTTCAATGTCACCAATACAAGCTGCAATAGAAACTATTATCATTATGAGATCATTATTGTAAACATTGCTGACTACTCAAAGGTGAAAGCTCACATAAATTAGCTTGCAAATGCCATTATCATTTAGTTGATTACATAGTGCAAAAGCTATTACAAGACTGAACATTTTGAAGAACCTCGTTCCATTTGTTCTCTTCTCTATTCATGCCCAAGTGACAAGTCTATCCTTAATACTTAATCTCTGTCATAAAATCATTACAAAATACTTATATCCATACAATTGCTACAAGTGAGCACTATAATATTACCTAGGTACATTATAAAAGTTACTTCGAACTCTTGTATACATGGCCATACTTCAGTAATTGTGACCAATAAATGCACCTTGCATGTGCTGCCTATGAAGCTCTCTTTCACTCACAATTTTCTTAGTATCAAAGATGTACTATTGCAAATCTCAATTTCCAAACACAATACTATTATCCCACTGCACTTGTCCCCACCCCCTGCTTGCCCCCCCCTTGCATTGCCCCCACCCCCCAACACGCCCCCACCCACACCGCACCGCCCCCCACCCCTCGCTGCCCCACCCGCACTGCCACCCACCTCCACCGATGTTCCCGTGCTAACATCAATAAACAACTAATCACCAAGCAAATAAACAACTAATCCAACATCTTCATATTTCATCCAACTCAAATTTCAGAATTTAACAATGGTATGCATTCTAGCTTTGCAAATACAGAGAGAAGAATAGAAAAATGAGAGAGAGAAGGGGTAGTACCAACAAGGGTGGCCCGGTGGCGGCACCACCGCCAGCGACGAGCTACCACATAAACTCAAAAGGAGGGAGAACGGCAGTGGCCAGGAACGAGCTACCACATACTATTAAATCTTCTACAATTCAACCTAATAGTATCTCAAAATTCAAAATACCCAATATAAAACATCAAAACCATAATTCAAACATACGAAATTAATAAAACATTGAAAAAAGTAACCTTCCCAGGAAAGAGAAAAGCGAAAGAAGGCTTAAAATCAAAAAATAAAACATCATTAACAGCAGTTTGAGAAGGAGATCCAGCAGAAACGCTCATAAAAATCCTAGCTCCATCTGAATTACGAGGATTAAATTCGAGAATGCCATTTTTAAATCCAATGAAGGTGGAAATATTGTGGGTTCTTAAAGATTGAGAGCAGTTTAATGGGGACTTTTTTAGGAAAATTGAAGGGAGAATCACAATTGTAGAAAGAGAGGAGAGAGACTGAGAGTGGCAGTGGAAGTGTTGGATGTTTAATTTTTGAGTTGGGGAAGATGGGTTGGAGGAGAGAGAATTTGAGTTCGTATTAGGGTCGTGTTTGTTTTGAGTTTTATATGGTGCGGAGAAACGACCGCACCCAACATCACCACCACCACGAAGAAAGAGGGGAGAACGGCGCGACGACGCCGTAATCACCAACATGAGCAGAGGAGGGAGAAGCACGGGCACCAGCAGGGGGAGGGAAGCTCCGGCGAGCTTCGGCAATCGCCGGCAAGGCGACATCGCACCGGTGAGCGAGAGAGAGACAGAGTGATCTCACGGGGAAGAGAGAAAGAGAATTTTGATTTTGGGGTTTTCTCACGGGAGAGAAGAAATGAGAATTGAAGCGAGCTAGGGAAAACACGGGATACAAAAAATGAAATTGGGCAACATTAACCACTGCGGTTAAGAGAACCGAAACGGTTAACAGAAAACCGGAACGGTTTTCTGTTAACCGATCCGGTTCTCTAAGAATCGCATCGGTTTGTGTTGCCCAATTTCCCGCCAAAATTTCGAGGATTTACCGATTCAGTTTTCTTAGGGACCGCAGCGGTAGTGTTGTGACATATAGCGTTTTTTCCACTAGTGCTAGGAGGGATATAATCCCACCAATAAGAGTCTTTAATATATACACTATGGACCCATTTAATCCATATAATATCTTCTTTTTGGGCTATTTGCCATACAAATTTCCCTATGGCAGCCCTATTCCACTTATGACAGTCCCTTATCCCCAATCCACCTTTCTTCTTTGGCTTGCAAACCCAATCCCAAGAAATAGCAGGGGGTTTGTGTAAATATGATTTGCCTTCCCATAAGGAAGCTCTGCAGACTTGAACTATTTTATCCATAACCTTCTTAGGCAAAAGAAAGATCTGAGCCCAGTAAGTATGTAAGCTTAATAGCACTGCATTCACTAAGACATGTCTTGCAGCATAAGACAAGTGTCTTGAAGACCAGCATAAGACTTTTTTCACAATTTTATCAACCAACACATTACAATCTGAATGGATATTCCCCTTTAACAAATCCTGACACCTGTAGTATCCTTTGCTGAATTTCTTCTTTCACATTCCCAAAATACACAGTTGATTTATCATTGTTTGCATACAGTCCAGAAGCTAGAGAGAAAGATTTCAATGCTCTCATCATCATCCTAACAGAGCTAACATTGCCTTTGTAGAATAACATAAGATCATCTGCAAAGACTAGATGAGTTAGAGCTACAGGGGCACACCTATGGTGAAAATCAAACTCAGTTTTCTTACTCATCTTCTTCAGTGTTCTATTAAGATATTCCATCACCAGCACAAAGAGCAAGGGGGATACTGGATCCCCTTGTCTTAAACCTTTTTTACCTTTGAAAAAGCCAAAGGAGTTACCATTAACACTTAAGGAAAATGTAGGGGTAGAGATGCAGTTCATAATCCAAACTATGAATTGTCTAGGGAACTGAAGCTTGGTCATCAAATCTTCCACAAACATCCAATGTACTGAGTCATATGCCTTCCTGAGATCAATCTTCATGGTACACCTGGCAGGCAAACTTTTACTTTTATACTATTTGAACATATCCTGACAAATCAGAATATTATGCATAATCATCCTCTTCTCAATGAAGGCACTTTGAACCTGGTCAACCAGAACAGGTAAAACACCATTCAATCTTGTATATATCATCTTAGATATCACTTTGTAAATGACGTTGCAGCAGGCAATTGGCCTAAATCACATTTAGGCACTAAGCTCAAGATTGTAGCATTAATTTGCTTTAGATTTTTCCATATTGCAAAAAAGTCTAAAACTGCTTGAACTACATATCCTTGGCCATGCTTTCTTGTAGAAATCACTCGAGTAACCATCAGGACCAGCAGCTTTTGTATCATCAATATCAAATAATGCTTGTTTCACATCATCACCATTAAAGGAAGTACACAATCTCAGTTGATACTCAGAAGTTAACATAGGGCCCTCATTAACAATGCTGTCATTAACATTGCACCTAGTGCTATCATCTGCCCCCAAGAGCCTTTCATAATATTGCACAAAAGCTTCCTCAATACCCTGTATATCTTCCTTCCGCTCACCAGCTAGATTTTGAATTCTATACACCTGGTTCTGCAGCCTTCTTTTCCTGAGATAAGCATGGAAATAGGCTGTGTTTTCATCCCCTCCTTTCAACCAATCAGCCTTTGCCTTTTGTTGCAAAAAGGACATCCTTGCTTTATTCAACCTCTGATACTCCTGCATAGCAGCTTCCTTCCTATTGTGAAAATCAGCATTCAAAGGATGGGCTTGAATATCATTTTGAATTTCTATCAGCTTTGTAAAGGCTACCAATGTTTCATTTTCAATGTTAGAAAATTTATTTCTATTAAGCTGCTTCAAACCTTGCTTCAACTTCTTCATCTTCACAACCAACTGGTACATAGGAGTACCTTGCACATTTTATTGCCAATATTCATTGACAATATCCAAAAACTCCTCTGCCATACTCCACATATTACAATACTTGAAAGATCTTGTACTTCTAATCACCATATTATCAAGCTTAATAATACATGGGCAGTGATCAGATATTCCTTCATTTAAGAAGGTAGCATTAGCATCCCCTAACCTTTGCAGCCACTCATCATTACAAATCACCCTATCAATCTTCCAGAAAACTCTACTACTCCCTTCTTGCTTGTTGGACCAGGTGAAAAAAGGACCACACCCCCTCATTTATTGCAAGCCACTATCTCTAACACATTGCCTAAAGTTAGCAACCTCTTCCAGTGTTACAACAGACCCAATTCTATCTTCCAAATTAAATACATTGTTGAAGTCTCCCATAACAATCCATGGAAACAAGAGCAGTCCATAAATCTTCCCTAGCCCCTGCATCATTGTAGCCATACACAATATTCACAGCAAAATTCTTGCATGTAGCCTTGTGTAATACTTCACAATGAATATGCTGAGTAGAACTACCACACACATTCACAACAAAACTACTAGCAAGCCACACTAACCATATTCTACCTCATCTTTGAAAATGATAGTTTGTAACAATAGAAAAATTTGAACAAACTTTAGGAAAAACTTTACGGATATTGACCACCTTCACCCTGGTTTCAAGAAACCCAAATAACCCTATTTTATAGTGAGTTAGTAATTTCCAAACCTCACTATGTTTCAAGGGACTATTTAAGCCTCTCACATTCCACACTCCTAAACTATCCATTTAGAACAGGATCTTCCTCCCCCACTTGCACCTCCATATCACCTACCATCACAGCCTTTATTGGATCTTTCTGAGTTGTTACTATAACTGTCTCTATTGTAACATCAGTAGGAATCTTCTCTTGGACCGAATACGTGTTTCGACCACTATTGACTCTTTTACTCCATCGGGATGAACACCACCCTCCTTGGCCTATGTTGTAGCCAAACTGAGAGATTGTTGTGGTTTCTGAGTGATTGCCTTGTCTATTCTAGCAGGTTGTGGTTTAGGAACCCAAACCTGCCTTGGTTTAACTTTAGCTAAAGCCAACTCATATTTTTTCCTCCTACATTCCTCAACTGAATGCCCAATACCCTTGTAATCTTCACACATCACAGGTTTGCATTCATACTGTATCTTTTGAATAATTTTCTCCCCCTTCTCATTCTTGAAACTCACTGAATCTGGGAATGATTGATCTACATTTACCTCCACAAGAACTCTGGCAAACTCAATAATGTCTTTTGATTTGCTTGCCTGTCGGTTCTTATTGGCTTACCAATCGCCCCCGCAATTTTATCCAAAGCGTTTGCCTCCCGGTATTTGAGAGGGAGGCCTGGCATTTTGATCCAAGTTATTGGGACTATCCTCACCTTTGTTTGACCAATAAATCCCGTTACGGTGACCGGGGGTTTCATAATAATAGGTTTGTTATCAAACATGATCGGCCCAGCTTCTAGTGCTTTAGTTTTACCCTCCACAGTCCTGAATCTCACTACAAAAACTCCATTGGCATTCATCACAACTCGTTCAATGCCATGTCTACCCCAGATTCTCCTTATAAAACCATTAATGATTCTATATGGAGGTTCAATACCTAAAACATAGCACACAATGGAAGAATTCCAGAATGCAATCTCAGGTTGAATGTCATCCTCAGTAATACACACTTCCTCATAGTCTACATTTTCCTCCTCAATCACTTGTTTGTCTGCTAGAGTTAAATCAATACCTTTCTCTCTAATCGTTTCAAACAAATTGGATCTCCAATTCTTACTAGGAATAGTATTACTAGCCAGATTTTGCATAGGATGAGGGGAGGGATTCACCTAATTTAATCCAGATTGACACAAAAGTGTTCGAATTGAAGCAATCCAATTTGAGACCTGAGATCTCACAGCGTCAAAATGAGCATGATCCATCATCGAAGCATTCATATCCGCAGATGCAGTCGAACCTTCTTCATCGTCCTCCTCTGAAGTCCAGCTCAAAGCTGCTACCTCATTGAGTTCATTCACATTTTTCTTCTTCTTCGCATCTTCAGTTTGGGGCTTCTTAAAAAGCTTCACAGGTTGCTTTGATTTTTGTCCACCATTTCCTTTTTTCGATCCTTTTGCCATGGCTCCAGCAATTGTCGAGAATTAAAAACGAAATCAATGGAACAGTTTTCAATGGAACAGTGAATCTAGAGAGAGACGAGAGTTTCTCTCTCTAGACCTTTATTTTATTTTTATAAACTCATATTTTGTTACTATAGTTACAGATTTTAGTGGTCAAATAGTATATTAAAAATTGTGTAACATAAATTTTATGTTTGTCTATAAAAACAGTATTGATCAATACTTCATCCAATTTTTTTTTATATTCTTCCTACTTTATCCATTCATCTGTTTCTCAAAATATGATCAACGATCAAATATACAATAATTAAAAGGGTTTCTTTCACAAACCTAACCTTGGAGGACAAAACTTGGAATATCCGAGAGATTAATGTGAATGTTGATTGAAGGGTAGCATCAGGACTCAGGAGTAATAGTTTGTCAATAATTAACTTTGGTGCTTTTCCTTGTGTACCGCACCATCGGCCTAGGTATCGAAAGATAAGTTACACAAACTGTACGTGTGGCCGAGTGTTGGAAAATGAAAGGTTGAACAAATTTTCACCACGATTCTAGGAATATTAGAGATATTTGATTGTGCATATGATGACATGACAGTATGAAATTTATATTGGTAGTTTTTTTTAAGGTACAGTAGTTATTTTCAAGATTTCTCACTTTATTAACAATCTATCTAAGCACCATCTTCCTTGGATACTACTACCCGCGGGTTGTATTCTTCTAATTGGGGTGGGGACTGGGGTATAGGTTAGTAATAACTAATAAAATAGTGGTAATTACTAATCACGGTACGTGCAGTAAAACATCAAATTACCCGGATCAAACTTACCATCTCAATATATACTCGTTCGAGTTATATCCAATGATTTACTTGCTTAAGTTATACTCCCTCTATCTCTTATTAGTTTACTCACTTTTCTTTTTGGGTTATTTCTTAGCTCTTATATAGGCCATGGTTGTGGTTTCGTGGTGGGATGGGTGGTGGGTAGGAATAGGTGAAGAGAGAAGGAATAGTAGAGTAGCAATAACCGAAAGGAAAATGGAGTAAGAAGAAGATGAAAATGGAGTAACATTTACAGTTGGGAGGTAATCTTTTATTAAAAAAAAGTAAAAATGAAATTTGACCGCCTTAGCAAGTCACTGGTCAAGTAGGACCAAACGTGTCAGGTGCACATGAAAGTTGGGACCTTATGGCAGGACGCTCATAGTAGGGACCGCACTTATCAATTTTTCCTATTTAATTATTGGTTTAGTATTAAATAAAATGTCCAAATAACTTGTGTTTTTCAAATAGGATTATCAAAAATATTTTGGTTATTGGAACCCTATAAGGTGAACTGAAATCACAACTTATTGAAAATTCTTAGTCTAAATCACTAAATTGGACATAAGTGGTTTATTGAAAGACTAGCATCTGATTGATTGATAGCGCAGTTTCATGGGCTATGGAGACTTGGAGATGTCTAGTCAATTATATGGATATATATTTGATATATTGTGACATGAGGTAAAGAGATTCTGATAGTAGAATCAATATCTATATTTAGTGGATTCCTTAAACATGAGTATGTCTTAATAACAATGATATCATTAATTTAATTTTGACGCTTGTTGTGCATGTGAATGTTAAGTTTTGATGATGAAAAATAATATAATATGTTATAGTATGAAAGTTTGTGACAGATGGTTGAGAAAGGAATAAATAAATGAAGACTGTGAAGAAGTGAAGAATCAAGATTGAAGTTCAAGTTTATATTGAATTCCAAGTTTAGTTACGATACGCAAAATGTAATATGCTAGAACTAGATGATATATTATGTGCCAAATATAGAAATATAAAATTAGGATAATTATTATTTTCTTAGAGTTAAGGAAATAAATAATTATGTTAATTTTATATATCTATATAAAAGGAAAAAGATTTTTGAAAGAAAAAGATTTTCGAAAACAAAAGATTTTCGAAAACAAGTTTTAATAAAAACCGATTTGGAAAAGGATTGTGAAAAACCGATTGATAAAAGAGTTTTGAAGACAAAAGGAGTTTTAACAAGGAAAACAAAGATAGAGAAAAAAACTGATTGTGATAATAAGTTTTCTATAAAGATAATTACTAGTTAATATCGGAGAATTCTTATCTTATAAGAATTGAAAAGAAAAATCAGTTTTTATGAAAGATAAAATTTGTTTTTAATAAGAAAAAAGTTTTATCCCTTAATTTATGGAGTAAAAGATAAGTATATTTTTTCGAAGGGTTTTCGGTCGGTCAAGAAGCATATAAGGGATTGTAATTCGGTTTCATAACTAATGTTTTCGAGAGAGAAAAATCGGAGATATTAAGAGCCGAAAACGATTTCCTAAAGGCACGAGTATATCACAGAGTTCTAGTCAGATTAGGAAACTAAACAACGTTTGTAATTGTCCTCTAATTTGCTTGAATAAGAAGCACGCCTTTGAGGATCTTTTCTTTTTGTAATCTTTCATATTATAGAGAGTAGCAACACTTAGGGTTAAGTGTTGGGGAGCACTACTAGAGTTAGTAGTGGGGGAATCGAATTGTATCAAGGGTTTGGTATTTTACGGTTCAAATAATAAAAGAGTAGTTTGTGTGGACGTAGATTTCAGAGGTGAGATTGAACCACGTTAAATTCCTGTGTCTTATTAATTGATTTCATTGTTTTATTGTTTGATACAATTTCGTTCGAGCAAAAAAATTAATCGGAGAATTTACGAGTGAATAACACGGTGCACGACTCGTGCCATAAGAGTGTTTTTGCGAAAATCGATTAGTTTTAGCCACTCAATTCAACCCCCCTCTTGAGTGTCACCTTGAGTTCCAACAAATTGTTAAACATCGCGCCGTAAAAGGAGGATATAAAGATAGTGATCAAGTTAGCTAAGAATTAAGTGGGAGTTTTGGTCATACAATATTGGATAAGTCCACTTATTTGATAGCATTGGTGTTAAAAAATGCATGCCCATGCTTGATGGGATTACAGAGTTAATCATTGTTTAAACAGTTCGAACATGGAAATCAAGGAAATAAATTTGAGTAACAACATTATGAACATAAGATGTTAATTATGTTGTCAAATTTGGCATTAAGAGACTTAAGGAATTTTAGTAAAACGATATTGTCTATGGACAAGTGGGAGATCAAAGGAACGGTGTCCTAAGATATATTCGGCAATTATTAAATATAAAATAGGAAAATATTATGGAGATACTTATTATGTTATTGTAGTAATCCATAATTACTAGCTAGAGAATAATTATGATAGTAGGTTACTATTAGATTGGACCTACAACTAAACTAACAAAATCCTATGAGGTCACACAATAAGAAGCTTAATTGGACCAAAATATAATTAGGCTACAAGACTTATTGTGTCCGCTTAGTAGGGAATATTAGGGTTTATTTTGGTTGCTCATCTTTTGCCTAAACTCTCCCATTGTAAATAGTTATAATACTAGGGTTTTAAGCAGTTAGTGGTCATTGTGTTTTGAGACATAAAAAGAGAAAAAGAAACCCTAGACCTAAACACAAGAACTGGCCACTTCCCATCAAAAGTAAAAGAGATATTGGTCTTCTCCTTCCGTTCTAGCAAACATGGAAATCCAATTGGTGCTTATGGACTAAATAAAGGAGCAACAAGTGAGGCTCTTAGATCTCTAAAGCAAGAGGAATCCATGCTATAAAGGTTGTAATTCCTTAACTATATTGTACGATTTATTTAATTATTATTATGTGATTCTGTGATAGACGTTAGGAAATTATTTCCTAAAATTCCGTTAATTGCATCTTTGAGTTCCTACAAAAGCTACATATAAATTGTTTGTTTTTTTTTTAATGTTCATGCAAAAAATTCATTTGTATGATGAATCTTAGATGGAAATTTAAACGTATAGCAACATGCTAGTGTGTTTTTTTTTTCCATCAATTGCAAGTTTACTTTTCTCTCACAATTCAATTGCTTGTTCAATTTTCTTCTTACATCCACTAAAATGTAGGAGATTCAATTTATGGCGCCTTCGCAAGATCCGAGGAGAAATGGGGATGGCTTTTTTGTATGTGGAGGTGGCGGGGCCTGCGGTGCTGAGGTGGTGGTGGTATGGGGTTTAGGTAGTGTAAGGGTGGGGCGGGTCAGTTGGTGGTAAAAAGTGGTGGGGGTGCTTGTTGATGATGGAGAAAATGTTTTTTTAGGAGGGGGGGTGTGTGTAGGGGTATTTATTTCGAATAATTCGATCTGAAATTTCGAAATAGAGAAAATGCGATCCAAATCAGATTCAAAAATATCGGATATTCGAAATTTCGGATCGGATCATTTGATAGCAGAAATATTGAGCAAAGCATATTGAAGGAAGAAGACGGGGCTTCGCGACGCAAGTAGCGGCCCTGGCAACTGTAGCTCGGCGGAAGAGAGAGAAAAAGGGGTAACAAAACTAGAAGGGAGAGGCTCTAGCGGCGCGGCTTCTTTGCCACGGTAGCGAGAATAGGCGGCGAATGGTGTGGGCCGCGAGATGAATAGAAGCGGCACGAGAGGGGGGGGAAGAGGGAAAAATCGCATATAAACGGTAGCGACGGTGCAAACGGATGCGGTGTCGCCGAGACTTATAGTTGGTTCGCCCATAGGTTGCCTTTAGGGCCAGCCTATCGTTGGTCGTGCATTGAACACCAGCCATTGTTCTTTTCTTGGTCGCGGTGATGACTTGTAGCATCAGCTCTCATAGTTTGTGAGGAACAACAGCGATGCTAGTGACGTCGCGGTGGTCGCCGATTGGTGATAGAGAAGAGAAATATAGAGCGCGAGAGATAAGTGAGAACGAGAGAGTCCCAAAGTCGGTTTAAGCATTTAGGAATTAGGATTTTCGGTTTATATTTTCTTTAATTATATAATTTAATGAAAAATCGGATGTTTCGGATATCCAAATATAAAAATCTTTCTCTGTATCCGAAACTTTTTCTCGCTTACCCGATCTGAAATATACGAAACTCAAAAACCCTAATCAGATCACTAGTGGAAAAAAGCTTAGATGACACAACAAAATCGATCCAGTCAGACCCTAAATCGGATCAGTTTAGTCGTTGTTTTTGCGTGTAGAAAAATGGGTAAATTAACTGATCCGGTTGGATGTTGAACCGGATTAATTGACAAAAACGATCGGGTCCTTTTTGGCAACTGATCCGGTTCAATAGCCCGGATCAGTTAATGGTTGGTATGTTATAACCTCCAGCGATGAGCCCATAAACACAAGCCCAACTGTATAAAACCCGCCCTTCATTAACTCCCCCTTTCTCTCTCATTAAATTATTCAGCCCACCCAGCGAAACCCTAAGTTCCCTACCCACTCTCTCACCCTCCTCCCTCCTCCCAACCCAGCTACCAACCCAGCGCCATTAAAATTCCTCGATCTTGCATTTCAATCTCTCTCCTCCTTCGCCATCGACTTCTCACCATTAAATTAAAACCACCCAACACCATGTTTCATCAACCGAAAAACACCCTTCCACCACCAAACCCCACCCACACAGTCACCCATAACCACACACCCCCAAAATCACCACCCATATATACACCCCCAAAATCGCCAACAACATTATTCAAGAAAACCCACAATTTTTACCGACACCATAATCGTCTTTGAAAAATGCCAAAAATTCCGAAAAACGCCAAAATGGGCCGACGATTGGTGGAGATTCACGAATTTTGAGGAGGAGATTGTTCGCGAAGAAATTCGCGTAGATCTTCAGAATTTGGCTACATCTATGTTCTCACTCCTCAGCCTTGGATCTAGGGTTTTAGTTTACCCTCGTCGTTACTCGCCAACCACAATCAACGAATCCACGAACCCTCATGCTCGTCGCTCACCAACCCTCGCCATCAACGAACACCAATCCGACCATCAACGAACACCAGTCGCAAACAACCAACAGTAGGGTTTGAGTTTTGAGTTTTGGATCTAGATTGTAATTTTTGAGTTTTTTTAGATCTAGGGTTTGAGTTTGAGTTTCATTTTTCAGTTTTCATTTTCGTTTGTTTTTTTTTTCGTTTTTTGATTTAATGTATGTAATTATTGTATTTTAATTTTATACATTTTTAAATTTTCTGTATAAGGTTGTTATATTTTTGTTTTTTGAATTTTGTGTCCAAGTTTGTATAAATTCCAGAGCTTAAAATATTGGGATATTTCCTCTGAAAATTCTATTATACGTTGGTGTATATACTTTGGTGTATGAAAGTTCTATTATGCGTCAGTGTATATACGTTGGTGTATATACCCAAATTCTGGACCTCTTACTGTGATGTATGAAGCCAAGATGTTTTTATAAGTCAATCTACAATTGTTGTGGCGTGTGACATAAGTGACACTTTTTTTTAAACATAACAAAGGTTTACTGGTTCCGTTGTGTGGGAAAACCGGATCAGTTAATCAACTTAACTTGTCCGATTTTCTTGCCCAACCAGATTAGGTAGTCCTCAACTGATCTGGTTCCAAATCGAATCAGTTGAGTTTTTCTAGCTGCCCCAACCCCAATCGTTTCGGCCCAATAACGGATCAGTAACCCTTGTTTTGACCGGATCCGATGAAGTTTTTTTCACTAGCTTGTGGATATTCGATTTTTTCGGTTCACGGATTGGATCGATCGGATCGAATTATTATGAATAGCCCTAGATATAGGGGTGGGTATTGATGTGGTTAATTAGAGGAGAGTGAGAGTGGATAACATGAAACAAGTGCGTATTGGGCGTAACATGATACACTAATAATGATATGAAACAATCCAAAATGATACGAAAAGTACCAATAATAATGATATGAAACAGTTTTACAAAAGAAATAAAACAGATTTAAAAATGACATATATAAAACAATTCTAAAATTATATGAAACATACAAAAGACGATATGAAAGAGTTTATAAATGACATGAAACAGTTCAATGATGACATGGAACATAACTCTAAATAATATAAAATATAAACAATTTTGAAAATGATTTGAAAACATAGCGTTAATAATAACATGAAAGAGTTTTATAAAAGACATAAAGCAGATTTGAAAATGACATGAAACAGTTCCAAAATGATATGAAATACACCAATTATAACATTAAAGAGTTTATAATGGCATAAAATAATTATATTAGTTCGTACATGTGATATTTTATTATACAATAAATTATGATGTATCATGTTACGCCCAATACGCACTGGTTTTATAAAATAGACGTTCCACAATTACATTGGGCTTGCACGTACCATTACACTTAGATAGTTTTAGATGTAACTGAAAAGTTTACGTCAATTCAATAATCGTTACGTTCTCAAAAAGAAAAAGAAACTAATTTGTTCGATAACCTATCCTGAGCTGCAGAAAATACTTTATCCTTTCTACCAACGAGAATACTACTCGTAATTATATGTTTCTGGCCGGTCAATATGCCATTGGGGCTACCATATGCAAGTAAAATATCACCACTAAACCGTACTGCTACGAGGCCATACATTGAATATCTGAATTGGCCTTTCGCACGTAATAATACATATATACATGCATGTTGAGAGTGACTCCATAAATCTATGATATTCATATATACTCCAAGACAATAAATGATGTACGCAGTCATCAATGACCCACTTAACGTGTGTTGTAACAAGGAGGACCATTAATAACATAGTAGGTCATGGGAACGCAAAGTGCCACCTAGCAAACTTGATGTCTATATGAGTTACCGAAAATTAGACAGAATTAGAAAGGAAAAAAAATGAAAAAAAAAATGGTGAGTGCAGAGATGGAAGGTAGTGTTTCTAGTGATCAATTTGTTGTGTTCATGGCCGATGGCCATACTCAAGGCAACAAATCTTTAGACTCAGAGCATTCCAAAATTAATACCGTTGATGAGCAAGGTCTAACAAAGGCCCCACAATCAATTAATACTCTTAGAAAGAGAGCCACTCTTCGCCGTCTTGCTTTCTCCAAACCTAAATCTCGAACAATTGAGTTCAGTCTCCGTCCCAAAATAAATGTCACTGATGAGTTTGAAAAAGATCAGACTATCTTAGAAGAAGATACAGATAATAGTAGTAATGGCCATGAGAGTAGTACGGACTTCTCCTCCCCCTCTTCTTGGTCGGAAGAGGAGGAAGAAGAAGAGGAAGAGAATAGTGGGAGTCAAAAGTATCACACATGTAATAGAAAGAAAAGAAAGATCAAGTGGAGGAGAGTGGGAGAGTGGGTATTGTTCATTATTATCTTGACTTGCTTGGTCCTTTCCCTTACTTTGACCACCCTCCGGCACCGCCCCATGTGGGCTCTAGTGCCGTGGCAGTGGTGTTTATTGGTGATGGTGGTGTTTAGCGGCCGCCTTTGCTCGGGGTGGCTCGTGAGTTTCTTGGTGTTTGTCACAGAGAGAAACTTCATGTTAAGGGGAGAAGGTGTTATACTATGTGTATGGGTTAAGGAAGAGCATTCAAAGTGTAATCTGGCTTGCACTTGTGTTATTGGCTTGGACTTGTATGTTCGATGCTCGAGTGCATGAACATAATAGGGTGGTGAAGAAGATATCTCAGTTGCTAGTAGCTGTTCTTATTGCAGCAATGATATGGTTGACCAAGATTGTGTTGGTCAAGACTCTTGCTTCTTCTTTTCACGTGAGGACTTACTTTGATCGTATGAAGGAAAGCGTCTTTCATCACTACATACTTGACACACTCTCAGGTTCTTCAGAATTTCATTTTAGTTGCTTATGTCTATATAACTTTTTTTACTTGTTTATTATGAATAATCTTCAAAAGAAAAGAACGAATTATTTAATCTTGCCAAAAGTCATTTAATAAATAAAAAACGAGGGAGAAATAAGGGAAAAAAGAATCACGTATCCTTCACATGCAAAGTTCACACTGAAAACCTATGTCAAAGCACCGGAAACGGAAATCACATTGGTATTTTTTTGCAACTTTTTGGAGATAAAAAATAGTTTTTGACAAAAAAAATTATAAGATAACCAAATGACTCTTATAAAACGTAGTTTTCGTAAAAAATCCAAAAAAAAGAGATGAGCTTTTTGACTCGAATGAAACTATTTAACCAAATGATATTTCATGGAGTACTTCTAGACATGTGACACCAAACTTCAATAGACTTCTTTGGCACAATCGGTCTAATGAGTAATAATTTTTTTTTAAATGGAATAGGATAACAATAATGCTAATAAGATAGACTATTATTTCAAACAAGTGAAGAATATATGCTACTTTCGTTCCTAACTGATAGTTACATTTTGACTTTTGATAATATTCACAAAATTGATTTGACTATCAATCGTGATTTATGCTAAGGAAAAATATGGTATACGCGACTGTTTGATTCGTGCCTCAATATATACTTTTAGAATATCAATCTTTTTATAATTTTTACAAATACAAATTATTAGAGTTATTAGTACTCAAAGTTTTGCACCGGCATTTGTAAAAAGTGTAAGTGTAACTATTATTTAGAAACGGAGGTAGTATATGTCCTTACAAAAAAGTGACCAATATATATACATTTATTAATAAATGCCTCATGATATTTATAAATAGTAAGAAACACCAAACACATGCAAAAGTTACGCCAAAAATTGCTAAAAAGGGATTGCGCATAATTCAACAAGAGATCATTAAACAGATTAATCAATTATTATATAGTAATTTATGCAATAATTATGTGTAGTGGAGCCACCGGCCTTCTTCTATGAAAATTCTTTGATGATACTCCACTTATTTTATAAAGTAATTTTACCGACAAATTAAGTTGGCCAATAATGATATTTATCATATTTAATATTCCCTCATTTTCTAATAAGTGTAACTTTAATTTTTACGTTGTCCAATATAAAAATCTGACTACTATATTTGAAATACTTATCGATTACAAAATATATAAAAAGTTGATATTTAAGACATATTCATTGAGATAGATGCAATAAGATTTTACATAATTACCACTCAATATTTAGGCGCTGGACAAGCAATATTACCATAAGACTTTCTTTATAAATTAGTAATAAATTTGTTACAAATATAATCATTTATTATGCAACAAACGGGGTGTACAACTATTATAATAAAAATGCCGCTTGTTATTCCTTTTTAGAAATTCTAGAGCCTATAGGATGTAGTGTATTATAGTAGTATAGTACCGTATGAAGCAATTAGAAGACCACTTGCGTCTAAAATGGACAATACGCGATAATTCCAAGCCTGGCATGTACAAACCAGTAAACCACTTGCATGTAAATGGGGGCAATGGTGAATATTTCCAAGCGGGCATGCTTTATACTTTAGTGGTGCAGTAGGGTTATGCTCTGGTCGTATTATGGTTAGTACCACCAGAAATTTTTCGTAGTACTGGTATAACATTTAATAGTATGAATAAGGGGCTTTAGAAATCAAAAGCAGTACCAGTAAAAATCCTTTATACATATTTCATAGTATTACTCATGCACATGCAGATCATATATTCTTAAAAATTAGAGCCTCCAAAACATTTTTAGTAGTGATACATTATTATTTTCAAGTATCACCAAAACACTTCCTCGATAAAGTACTACATATGTATTCTCTCCGTCTTGCATTTATATTCTACCCATATAATTATCAAAGCTAATTAATTTAAATCATATACTTCAACCAACACTCGCTTTGTCTCCCAAAAGCCTTTCCTTTTCTTCATTTATGTTTGTCCCAATCTCATTTCTCAATTCATTATATATGCTAGTTTTACCCATTATAATATGAAATCTCTTACAAAAAGCAATTGACCCATACCTTTACTCTGAAAAATACACCCACTACTTTGCTTTTCAATTTAAAATTTATAAAAACATAGGTCCATCTTGAACTCTCCCCTCAAAATTAAAAAGCTCAAAAGAAATGAGAGTGGCTTTAGAAGATAAATAATGAAGCATAAAAAATATCACATATATAACATGGGAATTGGGATTTTGGTCATGAAAATGGAATTTTCATTATATATATGTATATATATATATATTCCGAATTTATTTAAATAACATCAAAAATCTTTTGGATATTTTTTTGAAAACATTATTATAATTACAGGTTGGAGACCGAATTAATTAGATCTTAGATGTTTGAAAGGATCTAAGCCAATTTTGTTGAGAATGACATATAAATTAATATTGCTCTATTCTGAACCAATCAAGGGTTAGTTTGCCAACCTGGCGACGATAATAGTTGTCCACAACTCCACACTTCTTATTTGGCTGAGGCGATGATATTACTTCATCATCATCATATTTTGCTACAGCCTACTTAATTATTGAGTGGTGGTCGATATGCCAATTCTGCAACCATGAGCTCTGTTTAAAGACAAAAAAACTGATGCATTTATTTGTTTTGTTGTATGTGAAAGGGCAAAATTAGACTACATTTGCCTCCCTCTAATAATGTAGTAATTTTTACTACATCCAGTTACGATAAAGCCGGCCGGTTTTACCTTATTAGTTAAGTTAAAGGATTCACTTGAAACTTGTGTATGGAAAAACAGTTTTGGTCATGATGAGACTGTAATTTGAAAATTTATCGGCTAATGTTCCTACCAAGCTAAATGATGTTATTGTAACGAGATGTTTAACATCATTTCTCTTATCTAGAGGAAGTAGTGTTTAATATATATAGTGTGCAATGTACTAAAATAATGGAGGTAATTTTACTATTTTTGCAGGGTAATGAGAAAGAGAATATAGTACTAAATTGGTTAAGAAAATAACAATGTTGTATAGTATTAATCATAGAGATATTTCACTTTCAACATTAGATTGAAAGTTAAAGCATATCATGAAGAGTAAAAAGATTTGAGCTTTGATCATGTGACGTCATGTCATTCAGATGAGGGTTTATATATGCAACACTTGTCGATATTGCAATAATAGTTTAATACCTCAATTAAATAAGTGCGAGTATAAGTGTATATGTAACTGATTAAAAAGGTCAAGATGATGATATAATTTTGTTTATGTACCAAGTTATTTAATCTTTTGCTTTATATATGTGTTAGTAGTAAATATAACAAAAGTGTTGGTTTAGTAAAGTAAATAATTTTATTTAAGAAGTTAAATTTTGACATATATAATGTAGGTCCGCCAATGGATGAAATACTAAGGGAAGAGCATAAAGCAATAAAAGGGTCCAAATCTCTGCCAACAAAATGGAAGAATGCAAAAAATGCAATGAGATCAAGGAACTCTGGGTCCAGAAAACTGGACATGGAAAAGCTGAGAAAGCTAAGCATGGAAAGTCCGAAGTCAATTTGGAGTTTGAGGAGATTAATAAATCACATAAGATCTTCTGGTTTATCCACAATTTCAAAGACTGTTGATGAGTTTGGGAAAGCTGAAGCTGAGATTAAAAGTGAGTGGCAAGCTAGACTTACTGCTAAACGAATCTTTAGGAACGTGGCAAAATGTGGTGCCAAGTAAGTCAAATTTTTCCTCTCCAATTCATATGCTTCCATATAATGTCACTATCATACGAGTCATGTTGTTTGTTTTGTTTCATTCTTCTTTTATTTTCACTTGTTTGATTGTATAATTGTACAATTGCAAATAGTTGCATGATATGAATATGATGAAATGGGAAAATATCGTGAATAGTTCAAGATAATTAAATGTATGCTTAGCATTTTAACGGGAGTACTACTCATGTATTACCCAAGAGTGATGATCTACTGAAACAACATACATGTTAACTGTTCAAAAAAATCTCCTTGATTATAACTGCATATAGTAACTTCTATATTGAAAATTAATGTACTTAACTTGTCATTTGGAAGGTTCATTGAGGAGGAGGATTTAGCAAGGTTCTTAAGGAGAGCTGAAATTCATGTTATATTTCCTCTCTTTGAAGGAGCAATTGAGACTGGAAGGATCACTAAGTCGTCCTTCAGAAATTGGGTTGTAAGTTTCTCAACTGCATGATAATAAATATACTCCTATTTGAGAAATTGCCACTGTTTGACTATCAAAGTACAATTCTAACAATTAATATCATTAATTATCTTTTGCTAAAATATTTATAAACATACATTGAGATCACCAATTCAACAACATTATATTTATAAATAAAATTATTTCTCACATATATATTATTGCTAAAAAGAATTAGATCAAAATTATTACTCCCTTCGTTTTTTAAGTTTTCCGCATTGACTTTTACTGACAATGCAAACTTTGATCATTAATACCTTAATTATTTATTGGTGGAACTTATGTAATAAAATTGATAGTTTGACAATACATATATTAAAACAAATCTATTAACATTTTGTAGTTATACTTCCTCTGTTTTTTTAGTCAGAACCTTCGCTCTTTCACATTTACCGGCATTAACTTATTTGAACGTTAATATCTCATATTGGGTGTAAGTAAAAATTATAAAAATTTGATATTTGGAATCATCGCATTGAGACGAATCTAACAAGACCCCACTTGACTATGTTTTTCTATATATAATGGTGCAAGATTACTTAACAAAGCCTTGGTTGATGAATAAGCCAAAAAGAAATGTCAGCAACTACAAAAAACAGAGGTAGTATTTGCTATATGTAAGTAAAATATATGATCAGAATTAGACATGTAAATAGTGTAGAGATAAAAGTAGATCAGAGTAATCAAAAAGATAAAAGAATATATAATAATATAAATAGTGTAAACGTCAATATGTTGCAAATTTGCAATTATTCTTCGACCAAATCAAGCTTTGATCATATCAATCACCTTCTAATACCTACATAAATGTGATCAAAAGGTACGAGCTTATTTCGAACGAAAGGCTTTAGCACATTCTCTGAACGACACCAAAACAGCAGTACAGCAACTTCACAAGATAGCTTCAGGAATTGTGAGTGTGATAATATTTGTGGTGTTTCTGTTGATGACGGGACTAGCAACACCAAGAGTAGTCGCGTTTGTCATCACACAGATGGTAGTTCTAGGTGTCATCTTCCACAACACTTGCAAAACCGTTTTCGACTGCATCATCTTTGTCTTTGTGATGCACCCGTTCGACATAGGCGATCGTTGCAAAGTCGATGGCGTTCAGGTACATACAATAACTGTAACTCATTGTTTGATGTTGCTAGTTTTCTGTTGTTGCAATTCATTGAGATCATGTTGATGCATAAATGCAGATGATTGTAGAAGAGATGAATATACTAACTACAGTTTTCCTGAGGTATGATATGGAGAAGATCTACTATCCAAATGCAGCTCTTCTTAACATGCCAATTAGTAATTTCTACAGAAGTCCTGAAATGTGGGATACAATTCCTTTCACCATAGATGCCTCCACTTCAATTGAAGCCATTAATGCGCTAAAGAAGGCAATACAAAGGTAAGACCACTCATCATTAAACTTCAAATACAAGTAGTCATAAGACATTGAATACTAGTAGTACGCGTGATGCTTATCCGTTATAACTTATTTCAACTTAACTTATTGTAATTTATTTTTATAACCTATTGATATTAATCAACTTATTTGAACTCAAGCTTTTATGTTTACGGAAATAAAATAAGTTGAACTAAACATTACCTAAATTTATTTTGTCATCTTACACTTATTGTCCTAGAGTACTTACCATGTGATTTTGCATATGCAGCTATATTGACAACAAGCCAAGTTATTGGAATTCAAAACATAGTTTCATTGTAAAAGACATAGAAGATCTGAACAAGATGAACATGGCCCTATCTGTGCAACACACCATCAACCACCAAAACATTATTGAACGAGACATGCGTTTAACTGAGCTTATTTTGGAGTTGAAGAAATTTTTTGAATCCCTTGGTATCAAATATCACCTTCTTCCACAAGAGGTTCGTCTTACCGAGTTCAAAGCCAACAAGTCGTCGTCGCCAACACCATCTTAAAATCCAATGTTAATTTGGTAGCACGTTATGTAAATTCAAATATTCATCTTAGGATCGGAAAAGTTTTGATCGAATGAATAATATTTGTTTTGTTACTCAGTCTCGGGTAATCATATCAGATAGGTGTTATGTATTTTCATATTAGATTCGGTTTTTTTTATATGTTAAAAAGAAAACCAAGTTTTTGGTTTGTATCCATGTTAGAGTTGTAACTTGTAATTAAGTGTTGAAATCCATGTTAGAGTGTTGAGAATCCACACATATCTACAACGATACTTATTTTGCTCTATATTTTCTTTGATATCTTTAAAGAACACATACTTACTTTATAACTTAGAATTATCTCCAAATATGGCGTAAAAAATGAAGGATTGAAAGAAACACATGCTTCCTTCGTTTCTTAATAGTTGCAACCTTTTGGCCAGACTATTCATTTATTAACTTTGATTATAAACTTTTGAAAAAAATTGATTATAATAATCCAACCTTTGGGCCGTTCGCTCAAATTAATCCCACATTTTAATTATTTTTTAATAATCCAACCTTTTAGCACGATCCGCCCATATTAAACCGTAACCTGTTGAAACAGGTTGGCGACCAATAAAATGGGTTAATTGGACACGTGTCTTCTTTTGATTCGTTCTAATTTAATTAATCAATTTTAGTTTTAATTAAAATAACTAAAATCAATAGCCACCAACCACACCACCACCCACACCACCACCACTGCCAAGAACCCCCAATTCGCCCCACACCACCACCGCACAGCCGCACTACTACCAACCACCACCAAACCTCTGCACAACCTGCCCCCACCACCCCACTTCAAACTTCCATCAATGTCGAGGAAATAGCAGGTCTGACATTTTTAGAAGGGCGACAGAAAGGAGAGGAGAGAGGGAGGTGCGTCCGAGATGGGAGGCGTGGCAGGCGGCAGAGGGGGAGAGAGATTGGAGGAAGAAGGTGGTGATGCGAGCACGGAACTCGACAACCTTGTGTTTAAGTGAGGTGGCGGGGCAGGTTGCGCCACCCACAACACCAACCATCGTAGCCCCGTTTTTTCTTCTCTCTCGCTCGCACTCTCTTGTACTCTCACTCACCACCCCTGCAAGCCCTCCTCCGACCACCACCCGAAAACCTTAAGAGAGTTTTTTGAATTTGAGAGGAAGCAAAGAAGTGGAGGTTTTTGGGGAAGGAGAGTGCTTGAGTGACAAGGCTTCCTCTTACAGAGCCATTGGAGCTCAGGTGGGCATGTGGGTTGAATTTTGGGTGGTGGTGAATTGGCTTTCTTTATCAAATACTCGTGTAGAAGAACGATGACCCCTAACCTCCAGCATCAATGATGTGGCAAACACCTCAATCCCTCCCATATGCAATTAGAGGAAAATAGCATAAAAAATGTGGAAGTAAGCGTCTAAAAGTTCAAGTTGCACTGCTCTTCTCTCTCTCCTTGCGGCCCGCACCCGCAATAGCCGCGCCGCCCCCCTGTGCACCACCCGCACTGTCGCCGCAATCGCTGCCACCGACGGCCTTGCTGCAGCGAAGAAGTTCTTGGTTAGGCAAGGGAGGATGAGAGAAATAAAGGGAAAGAGAGATTAGACAAGAAAGGAGAAAAATGAAAGAAAGCAAATTACCGGTCTCAGGGATTAAAATGAGCAGATCACGTTAAAAGGTTGGATTATTAAAAAAATAATTAAAAGGTGGGATTAATTCGAGCGAACGATCCAAAGGTTGGATTATTATAATTAATTTTTCCTAAACTTTTTATAATATAAAACAAATATGATGTTAACTAAAATGTTGTTCGATTTGTCGTATTTTGAATATCATTATGGTAGTTAGCTTTGCGCCTACAATACAAGGCTACACTTGGTTAATTTTGGACACCAATGAAAACCTTTAGCTCTTTTTTGGAAAAGCTAAATAAAAATTGCAACAAGGGCCCCAACCTCATTCTAAAGCCGGGAAAGTAGCATATTAAGAAAAAAAAACTTGAATCCCTAGTCCTTTACTCATTTTGGCAGGACCAGAACACCCTTGACTTTCAAGAGGAATCTATTCTGGAAACAATATCCAGATAAACAAGGCACAACACACCTTTTGACAGTGCGAGACAAAATATGTCAATCAAAACATCAAGCTAGTTTGGGCCTTCGAAAAATTGAAACAATTTTGAAAGAATTAGTATGAAAAATTGATGAGTGAGATTTATCTCACTCCTAGGGTAGTATGAAGGCTATTTTACTTGGTTTATTTCCTATTTTAGTTTCTTTTTCCCATAATTTCGCCTCTTTTTCTATCTAACTCTCTCTTAGCATATATATACATGTATTTGCATCCCCCTCCCCTACTGTTCCATTTAATCTTTGATGTGTAGGAATTCAAGTTCCTACAAGCTTAGAGGGGAGCAAAAAGGGAAGCAAGGAGGAAAAAGCTTGCCCGAAAAGCCCAAAGCTCACCCAAGCCTAACAGACCGCCCGGGCCACGCCGCCCGCCCAGGCTCTGAGGCGGCGCGCCCGGGCTCATCAGGAGCCAAAGTTCCTGCCTGCTTCCAGGAAATTGGTGCACGCCCGGGCCTACTGCTCTAGCCCGATCACCCTGCACCGCTCGGGCGCTCTCACACAGCCCGCCCGGATAACTTTCCGTTGGGCCATTTTTCACATTTCTTTTCCTTTACGACTTTTGTAATTAGAGGAGGTGTAAATACTCCCCTACCCTATTTTGGAAGGAAATCCAGATTTTTAGAACCCTAATCTTAGCTACTAATGTAGGAGAGAGAAAACTTGGCTCAAGAGGTGTAATTTGGATATTGAAAATCAATGAAAAAGTGACAATTTCTTTGAAGTTCTTGTTTCCTTAGTAATCCTTTCTTTCTTTCTCATTGTTTTTATGCATTTCTAGTTTGTTAGTTTCATGCTTTAGTTTCATGTTTTCATTGCTTAATCTTCATGTTTAATAGTTAATCTTGATTAAAGTTTCCATCTTTTCCTAATTTCTTGTTGTTTGTTCTCTAGATTTTGTTTTGTTTTTGCTTTAAAGTCTTGATTTTTGGTGATTTATAGCTAGTTTTTCCATGTTAAGGATGTTTGGTAGTATAATGAGTAGTTAGTAGTTCATTAACTAGGATTGAGAGTAGCCCAATCATTGTTTCCATCCTATTTTCATGAGTAAAGTTTATTGGGTTAGTTATGTTTGGGATTTGTGCATTTTCAATCATTGATGTTGATTGGTGACTTAGTTGATGTAAGCTCCATCACCTTTTGATCCTTTTGTTGCTCATTTAATGGTTTACTTGTATGTGGTTGACCTTCATGAATGATTGATTAGTTGATATACATCACTTGTTGATTTATATTGACTTGACTTTGATTTCAATTCCTAACTTGGCCTAGTTAGGTGATAACACCTCGAAATACAGGTTTTGTTGCCATAATTAGGACTCTAAACTCCCTAACAACGATTTTAGAGGTGTTTAGGTTTGTTTATTCCCTTTGCATATCCCCAATACATGTCAACCCTCATATCTCTACTTAGTTGTTGGATGTGAACTATGATTGTGATGTTTTCTCATTCCTAGTGCTTTTCCTAATTTGATTCTAATAGTTTTAATCACTTAGTTAAATCAAAACTTGATGATTTCTTCGACTTAGCTTACTCTTAGTGACTCTACCTTAGTGAGACCTCCGATCCTTGTGGTTCGACCCTTGCTTACCACTTGACTAGTTTAGGTGGATAGTTTGGAATTTTATTTGACATTAGGGGAATTAGCAACGACCTAGTTTTTCCCTTGTTCAAATTGGCGCCGTTGCCGGGGATCGGTGTATTTCCATTGAGTAGTAGTTTTGCTTGTGAGTCTAAGTCTTTATTTTTCTTTTCTTGTTCTTTTGTTCTTTGTGTGTTGGTGTCCTTTACTTGCTAAGTTGTTTGAATACCCCTCTTGAGCCTTGTGGTCTTGTTTGCCAAGAAGCAATCGTGCCTTGCCTCTTATTCCATTTGATATGGAACTTGAGAGAACAATAAAAGCTATAAGAAGAGGGTTGAGAGGCGAGAGAGTGCAAGAAGAACCGCATCCTCCTCTCGTTGAAAGTCCTCAAAGTTCTACGAGTTCATCTAGTTTTGAGGAATTAGAACAAGAAATTAGGGAAGTAAACAACCGGAGTTTGGGAGACTATTGTGCTCCTATGGCATATGCTCCAACAAGTTGCACCCACTACACAAGCAAATGATTTTGAGTTCAAGCCGGCTTTCTTTCAACTCATTTCAAACAATCAATTTTGAGGTAGTTGTCGTGAATGTCCTCGAGAACACTTGAGGAAGTTCCTTGAGTTTTGTTCAACGGTGAAGCTCAATGGAGTCACGCAAGATTACATCCGTTTGAGCATGTTCAAGTTCTCCGTAAGAGATGAAGGATCTCGTTGGCTCATGGACCTACCTCCTAACTCACTCACCACATGGGAAGAAGTCACCAAAGCTTTCTTGGGCCAATTATATTCATTACAAAAGACGGCTGAAATGAGAGCTAAGATTGTGACCTTCAAAGATAAAGAAGATGAGAGTCTAAATGAAGCATGAGAGGGATTCAAAAGCCTCTTGGAGAGAGTGCCCACACCACGACATGGGGAAGGAGATGCAACTCCGTTGTTTCTACAATGGACTTTCTTCTCACAATAAAATGAGTCTAAAGGCCGGAGCGGGTAGACCAATAATGATGAAGGGGGCGGATGAAGCTCTTCAAGCAATTAAACATGTGGTCCAAAATGACCGAGATTAGAACAAGGGGGAGCGCTCTTCAACCTCCAAGAGAGGTGAAAGGTATGAAGTTGATATCATTGATTTACTTACTTCTAAAGTAGATGCTTTAGTTAATCAATTAAAATCATCTACCATGTCCCCCTCTTCATCTAATGTTTCCATGCTTGGTCATTCCCAAAACCCCAACTCATGTCCCCCTCCTAACATGTCTCATATGAATAGTTATGGGAACACTACCCATTCGGGTCATACTAACATGCCCATGCATTTATGGATTTGTGATACTTGTGGAGCGTATGACCACTATTATTCCCAATGCAACTATGTAGACTCTAACATCTCCTCTTCCTCCTCTGACACCTTTAATGGAGCAAGTCAATGCCCTAAACCAAAAATTTGACCCATATTCTAACACCTTTAATCCGGGTTGGCGTCATAACCCGAATTTTGGATGGAAGAACCAAGGTCGTCAAAGCTCCAATCAAAATGGGTTTCAAAATGTAGGTCAAAATGTTAAGCAAGGTCAAGCCCTACATGGATAAAACCAAGGTCAATACCGTGGTTCGTATCCTAATCAAGCCCAATATTCAAATGCTAGATCTCCCCCCGGGGTTTCAAGGAAACCAAAGGCCTAATTATAACTCCCTCAACAAGCACCCCTTCAATTAGGACCGCCCACCACCACCACTACTAGTTTAGAGAGTATGATGCAAACATTCATGACTAATCAAGCTAAAGAAAATAGTGAGTTGAGATAGAGCCTAAAGCAAATGCAAGTTCACAATAAAATGCTTGAAACTCAATTAGCTCAAATGGCGGGTTCTATAAAAGGTGCTTCCACTACCCAACTTCCTAGTCAAGGTGTAATTCCCAATGAACAAGCTCATGTTATAATCACTAGGAGTGGTAGACAATTGGGAGATGTGTGTGTAAATGGGGGTAAGGCAAATAAGGATGACCAACAATTGAAAAATGACTTGATTGATGGTGAGGATGAGAGAGATGATGACCCTCCTACACCACCACCAAAAGCCAAAGATGATGGGCTAGTCACAAGCACTCCACCTCCTTGTGTAGCAATGCTTCCCTACCCAAGTAGGTTTGCTACTTCTATGCTTGATGAGCAATTTGCTAAGTTTCTTGAAGTCTTGAAAATCTCAATGTTAATATTCCATTCACCGAAGCGCTAAAACAAATGCCAACTTATGCTAAGTTCTTAAAAGAGATCATATCCAAGAATCCATTAACTTGACCGAGAGTTGTAGTGCTATAATTCAAAACAAGTTGCCCACTAAGTTGAAAGATCCCGGTAGTTTCAATATACCATGTGCTATTGGTGACATGACCATTGACCGAGCTTTATGTGACTTAGGAGCAAGTGTTAGCTTGATGCCACACTCCGTTTGTAAAAGGTTGAACCTAGGAGAGTTGAAGCCCACTCACATTTCACTTCAATTGGTCGATAGATCGGTTAAGATGCCTATAGGAAAGTTAGAAGATGTCCCCTTAGGGTGGGTAAGTTCTATATTCCCGTGGATTTTGTGGTGCTTGAAATGGATGAAGATCCAAATATTCCAATCATCCTAGGTAGACCATTCTTAGCTACGGTGGGGTAATCATTGATGTTAAAAATGGCAAGCTAACCTTGAAAGTACGTGATGATAAGATTGAATTCAACCTCTCACAAATAATGAAGTGTCCACCCTTTGCGGATGATTGTTTTAAAGTTGAAACCATTGATTATGATGTGCCCCAACCCATTAATGCTTATGATAATGATCCTCTGACTCTTGCATTAGTTGATGATGATTGTGGAAGTGATGAGGTGAAGTCAATAGTTGAGCTACTTGACTCCACCCCAACTCTTGAACCATTTGAAGATGTGTTCTTGGCTATTGATGAGGAAGAGGCAAAAATTTCAAAAAAGTGATGATACTAAAGCTCTGGAGGTAGAATTAAAACCTCTACCTTCAGTATGTTTTTCTTGACCCTTCCTCTACATACCCCGTTATTGTGAATGCCGAATTGAGCCAAGAACAAATCTCCAAATTGCTTGATGTGTTACGATTGCATAAGAGTGTGTTAGGCTATACGATTGATGATTTGAAGGGGATTATCCCAACTCTTTGTATGCATCATATTCTCTTGGAGGATGATGCAAAACCTTCAAGAGAAAGGCAAAAGGAAATTGAATCCTTCCATGATGGAAGTTGTAAAAAAGGAGGTCCTAAAACTACTTGCTTCGGGGATTATCTATCCTATTTCGGATAGTAAGTGGGTATCCCCGGTGCAAGTAGTCCCTAAAAAGGTGGGATGACGGTGATTCGCAATGATGTTGGCGAACTCATCCCCACTAGGACCGTTACGGGGTGGAGAATGTGCATTGATTATCGAAAATTAAATGTCTCCATCCAGAAGGATCATTTTCCATTGCATTTCATTGATCAAATGTTGGAAAGATTGGCGATGCATAACTATTTTTGTTATCTTGATGGTTACTCCGGGTTCTTCTAAATCCCAATTCACCCGGAGGATCTAGAAAAAAACAACTTTCACTTGCCTTTATGGTACCTATGCTTATCGTAGGATGCCATTTGGGCTATGTAATGCACCGCTAACTTTCCAACGTTGTATGATGACAATTTTTGCCGATATGATTGAAGATACCATGGAAGTGTTTATGGATGATTTTTCCGTATGTGGTTCTTCGTTTGATGTTTGCTTGTCTAATATTACTCGATGTTTGGAGAGATGTGAGAGATCCAACCTTGTTCTTAATTGGGAAAAATGTCACTTTATGGTTCAAGAAGGCATTGTTCTTGGGCATAAAGTGTCATCCCAAGGAATTGAAGTGGATAAGGCCAAGGTTGAGGTGATTTAGAGACTTCCACCTCCAACTACAGTTAAGGGGGTGAGATCTTTTCTAGGCCATGCCGGTTTCAACCGGAGGTTTATTAAAGATTTCTCTAAAATCACCAAACCTCTCACCGCTCTTCTTCAAAAGGAGGTTTATTTAATGATGTGTGTTTAGATGCTTTTTGTAGGTTTAAAGAAGCTCTCACCTCGGCTCTAATTATCCAACCACCGGATTGGACACTCCTTTTTGAGCTTATGTGTGACGCAAGTGACAATGCTATTGGAGCGGTCCTTGGTCAAAAGAAAAAAGGGAAGACTCATGTTACATACTATGCTAGTAAGACCCTCAATGATGCGCAACGCAACTACACAACCACCGAGAAAGAGTTATTGGCGGTTGTGTATGCTTTTGAGAAGTTTAGATTATACCTTATTAGGTCCAAGACTATTGTGTACACAGATCATTCGGCGTTCAAGTATTTGATGTCAAAGAAAAATGTTAAACCAATGTTGATTCGATGGGTCTTGCTCCTCCAAGAGTTTGACATAGAGGTGAGAGACAAGAAAGGATGTGAGAATGTGGTTACGGATCACCTCTCTAGGTTGGAGCCTATGGAGCTTAGTATGGATGATGCTCCCATCAATGAGGATCTTCGTGATGATGCCTTGTATGCTATTGAGAGCAACCAAGGATCTCCCTTGGTTTGCCGATATTGTGAATTTCTAGCTTGTGGTGCAATTCCTCCCGAATTCACACCACAACAAAGGCGGAAGCTCAAGCATGACTCAATATATTTCATATGGGATGAACCTTTTCTTTACAAGAGTTGTTCGACGACTTATGTAGGAGATGTGTCCCCAATGAAGAAATACAAGGGGTTCTAGAAATGTGTCATTCTTCCCCTTGTGGAGGGCACATGGGATCGAACAAGACCGCAGCAAAGGTTCTTCAAAGTGGTTTAATTTGGTCCACTCTATTCAAGGATTCATGGGCTTATGTGAAAACATGTGACCGTTGTCAAAGAACCGCGAATATATCCAAGAAGAATGAAATGCCCCAAAATTCAATCCAAGAGCTTGAGGTATTTGATGTATGGGCAATTGACTTTATGGGACCCTTTCCCTCCTCTTGTGGCAACCTCTATATTCTTCTTGCGGTGGATTATGTCTCAAAATGGGTTGAGTGTCTTGCAAGCCCCACTAATGATTCAAAGGTAGTGACCAAGTTGTTCAAAAAGACTATTTTTCCACGGTTTGGTGTGCCCAAAGCCATCATTAGTGATGGGGGATCCCATTTTGCTAAGAAGTCATTCCAGGCTCTCTAAGCTAAATATGGTGTTCACCATAAGGTTGGTCTCTCTTACCACCCTCAAACAACTGGGCAAGCTGAAGTGTCAAATAGAGAGATCAAGTTGATCCTAGAGCAGACCGTGGATAGGAATAGGAAGGGTTGGTTACTCAAGCTTGATGATGCACTATGGGCCTATTGAACCGCCTTCAAGACTCCTATTGGTACCACTCCATAGAAGTTGGTGTATGGGAAGTCTTGCCACCTTTCGGTGGAACTTAAGCACAAGACTCATTGGGCGATCAAGGCTCTTAACTTTGATTTGAAGAGTGCAGGTGAGAAGAGCTACGCATGGATGCTTATGATTGTGCAAGCATATACAAAGCTAGGAGTAAAGATTGGCATGACAAGCACATTGTTAAAAAGGAGTTCCATGTTGGTGACCAAGTCCACCTCTACAACTCCCGATTGAAGATTTTCCACGGAAAGCTTAAATCAAGATGGAGTGGCCCTTATGAAGTGAAGGAAGCCTTTCCTTATGGCTCGGTCACCATCTCTTGCCCAAGTCAAAGCCCATTCAAGGTCAATGGATATCGCTTGAAGAAGTATTATGGTGATGCATTTGTTAGAGCAATCTCTACTATCATCCTTGGTGATTTCACTCCCCCTCCTACCTCCTACCACTTGAAGCATACATTTCATCATGGTCAAGCTAAAGACCTTAAAAACAAGGGCTTTTTGGGAGGCAACCCAATTTTCCTACCCTCTTCTTCATTACTTCCATTTTTCTTTAATTTCTTATGATTTGACTTATATTTATACTCACTAATTCTTGTTTATTATTGTTGTAGGTACTCATCACACAAAAAAAAGGAGAGAAAAGTGGCGAAGAAATAAGAAAAACGCAAAAAATTGGTTAAGGAGCAAGAAAATCCGCCCGTGCAAAACAACCCGTTCGCCGGCAACCGCCAGCTCAACCGGGTAGACCACAACAAACTTCCTGCCAATGTTCGCCAAACAAGCGCCCGTCCGAGCGAAAAATGGCTCGACCGAGCGACGACGCCCGTCCGAGGCCGGGGCTCGCCTGTGGGAATAGTTTTGGGACATTCTCGCCAACTCAGCTGGAAAAATAGCTCCCGCCCGAGTAAACGTCGGGTCGGCCCGCAACGCCCAGCCTTGAACAATAACACGCCCGTTTTTCTTGCTTCGCCCGCCCGGCTAGCTTGCGCCCGCTCCGACCTAGGGGTGTTCAAAAAACCCGCCCCGAACTACCCGCCCCGAAAACCCAGGTGACCCGCTAAAAAAACGCCGGGTCAAAGTCCGTTTTTAAATTTTTTATCGGGCGGGTCCCCCAAGAAAACGTAAAACCCGGGTCGGGTAATGGGCCGCACATGAAACACATACGGGTACCCGTCCCTAGCTAGATAGTGGATATTAGTTTTAGAGTTCGTATTTTGGACCGGTGATTTTGGGTTTTTAAACTCTTGGCCCACAACAAACATAATGACACCGACAAGGAACTTAGGAAAGAGAAAAAATGAAAACCCTAATCTCTAAAGTATCTCTCTAGTCTCTCCACACTTGACACTAGCACTCCATCCGTCGACACACTCCACTAACCGGGCGACCACCAAAGCACTTCACGACGTCGAACGCCGTTGCTGTGCACCACCACCCACCAAAGCATTCGAGCACACCACCGGTGTCCAAACTGTAACATGTAAGTTAACTCTTCTTCTTTTCTCCTTCAATTTTCAATTTAGGATTTGCAAATTGTAAAATTTGTTGTATTTAATTTTGAGTTTAAGTTTTTCGACTTTGATTTATTGGAATTGAAGTGGTGACGTCGCGAGATCAGTGAAAAGAAGGATGAGGTGCAGATGACAGATAGGAACTTGGAGTAATAAATTCGATTTTGTTGCTGCCAAAAAGAAAGTCCAATTTGTTTTAAAATTTGGGTAACAATGTATGAGATGCAGGACCAATTAATGATCCTAGATAAAAGCATTGCAGAATTTTTTAGTTCCTAATTCTTACAAGGTGGGTCAGCCCCCACAACTCTATAAAAGTAGATTCACTAAATATAACCGGAGTCTGCACCCAGAAAAATCGGTCCTCGATTTGCGGGTACCCGGTTTTCCCGGCCGGGCCATGGGCCGACTTTTCCAATACCCGCAAATGCGGGTACCCGCATATCCGGGTACCCGAAATACCGGGTACCCGGTTATGAACACCCCTATCTGTACCCCAGCTGAAAAATAACACGGGCTCTTCCCTCCCCTTCCTCACTGTCTCATTTCTTCACTCTTCTCACTCACACTCTCTCACTCATCCCTAACTCAAAAACCCTCAAACTATCATCCTTCAACCTCTCAAATCTTCATTTCTCCACCAAATCCACTCATTATTTAAACCACAAAATCACCACATTTTCTATATTTTTTACAAACCCCCCCAACATTCACTCTTTAACTCACAAAATCCCCATATTTTACAAACCCTTAAACCTAAACTTTTTCTCTCCTCCATTAACACTCAAGCAAGCTTCAAGGGTGGAACAACATCAACTTTTTGGACTCAAGGAACTAGATTTAGCTAGAAGTTAAGTGATTTTTTCAAGGGTAACACATTTATCTAACTCTTGCTCATCTTTTTCCTTATCTCAATTTTCATAGTTATAGTCTAAGCCTCCCCCATTATTGTTGCTCCCTTTGCTTGTGGTGGAGGATAGTTAATTAGTTGGTAGTATTTTGCTACATTAGAGAATTATTTGTGATTTGATTGTGGGATAGTTGTAATTTTGATTGTGATTTAGTTGTGGATTTGTTCTTGATTAGTTTTTTTTATAGCCTTTATTTTGTTGTGAAATAATCGTTGATTTTGTGTGGTTTACTTGTGGATTAGCTGAATTTTTTACTGGAGATTTGTTGATTAGTGTGGATTTGTGTTTGTGTTTTTGTTTAGCTTTGTAAGTGTGATATTCTACTTGTTGAGTTAATTTGTGATCAATTTGAGAGTTATTTTTACTTGATTAAACAACCTTGACATTGTAGTTAAACAAAAAATTTCGATTTTCGATTTCCACAACAATGTCAAAGTCGTCTAAGAGCCGTAAAACTAGCTTATCTCAAGATGCAGCTACAACTTCTCACCAGCAAGACTCATCTCAACTGTGGAGGAGATTAAACATCACACTAACAAGCGCCGCTGAGAAAAACTTTTTTCGGACGCACTTCAAACGTGAAGTTAAACCAACGAAATTCTATCATCAACGCTCATGCGTTGCATTGGGCATAGATGATGATGTGCGCTTGTTGTGTGCACGAATTAGGTGGACTTCATTTTTAGACAAATCCGCTCCCACTTACCCCTCACTCGTATTTGAATTTTTAAGTACGTTGTCACGCGATACGGATGATGAGACGGGCGAGACGATGATCCGCTTCCGTCTTTTCAATGCGGATTACGATATGACACTTGAAGATTTAAATACTTATTTTGGTGGGCTTCTAATTCCCCTATGGGAACGAATTGCCTACAACTCGACGATTATAATTTGGAGAATTTTTGGGCCCGTATTTCAACTTCCCGGGCCTACTTCGACCGGAGTCATGAGAAATCATCCTCCATTATCCATCTTGCGATGCGCCACGTGCACCGCATGATGGCATACGCCTTCTATGGCCGTTCCGAAGTAGGCGCGACAAGTGAACATGAAATGTCGACCCTTTGGTTGTGCACATAAGAGCACCAAGACCCACCCCCCATAAACTTTACTGAGCAATTTTTCGTTCGGATGATACAACATCGGGACAGTACCCCGCACCGATCCGGCATTGTTATGGGGGGCATGATTACACTTATTGCCCGTCATGTGGGTCTTGGTCATGAGCTTGCCACCCTCTCCTATGTTTCTATGGATGTCTACCTAGACATCCAGCAATTGCGGATGATGAATTTCATCCGCGAAGGCGACAGTGAAACCCGTCCCTACATCCTTTTGGTAGGGTCGGAGAAAACATCATGGTGCCGCCCTCCTAACCTCTCTATTACTTCTCTCACGAGAGAAACGCCTAATTCCTATTTTATTGATAGAACCATTCGGGATCCAGGGCCACAAAATCCCCAAGGAGGTGGTGATGAAAGTCCACCTCCACGACACCCTCCTTCCCGGGCCGGCCCCTCTTCTTTCCGTGTCGGCCCCTCCTCCGGCAAAGGTGATCCCTCTTTTGACATGTCTTCAATAGAGGCTCACTTAACCAATCTTGCATTGTCTCAATCCCAAGGGTTTGGTCACCTCAATGACCAATACCAAAGAATGAGACAAGACATTGACACTATGATGGGCCAACAAAACATGATCTTTCATTATCATGTGGAGCAAGGTCTCGTTGAACCATTTGTCAACTACCATAACATGCCGCCTCAATATGGGCCGGTTCTAGGGTGGGACAATGGTCAACCGACCTACCCCTTTTGGCCCCCTCGACCACCACCATATGACTACATGGTGTCGGGCGGGACCTATCCAAGGGGAGATCCTGCATACCCTTTTGATGATCCTACATTTTTGGAGGTTGGTCCCCCCATGGTATGCCCCCGTCTCAATTACCGGGAGATGACCCGGTGGATGAGGACTAGGATCTTCATCATCTTTCCCCCGCCCTTCCCCCCGCCCTTCCCCCCTATGTGTATGCTTGGTTCACCGAGGACGGTGTTTTTCATAAGTTTGGGGAGGTTGCTTTCAGTTATTATTGAAAGGGCGGGGATGTTTAATAAAGGGTAGTGAATGATTAAGTGTTTGGAGGGTAGGTTTAAGCTTTGGGGCATGTTTCACGAGGGTTAGAAATTGCTTGATGTTTGGTGATGACAATTTGATTTTTGAATTTGATGATGTGAAGATGTTGATGAGTTGTTGAAAAATATAAAAAGAAAACAAAATTGAAAAAAAAACAACAAAAAAACGTTTGAATCAAGGCAAACCTTACTTTTATTTTTTTCTCTTGCTCTTGAGTTGTGAACAATATCATTGAAGATTCAGTCTTTTGAATGTTTTTATTCTTAGATGTTAGAAGTCTGCATGCTTTGAGATGTTTTTGGTTGATTATAGGATATTCTATACTAAGGTAATGGTTAGAACTTTTTGAGAGCACAAGACCTTAATTCATGGATTGTGGTATGATGGTGTTGCTCTCTCTAGTGAATTTGAAACATAAAAGGTAATATTTGCGTGATAATTTCATGTGAGGACATTCTAAAAATCCCCTACATCTATTTTGAGCGGCATGGATCCTTGACATTGCATACTTTTATCGAGAACTTGATTATAATCTATCCAAGATCGCGACCGAGCCACTCTAGGGAAAGATAAAGGCGTTCATTTCGATGACTATTTTTATTTTATAGTTTTAGGCCCTTTATTCTTGTTTTCTTTTTTTTCTTGGTTTTGTTTTTATTTGCATTTGCCCTTCCTCTTAACCTTTTGAGCCTTATCCTTTCTCTTGATTACCTCAATACAAGCCAATTGCCTCCTTATTTTATTTTTCACCCTTGAAGTGAATAGTGAAGTTAGAGTGATTGTATTGATTATATGTGATATTTGAAAAAAAAAGAGAGGAAAATGATGAGATTCTTGTATTTTAGCGGAAATTTTGTGTATATACTTGAACAAAAGCAATTGCAATTTCATAGAAAAAGCCACCCAAAGTCAAAGAAGGCGGGGAAAATGAAAAAAAAAAACAAAAAAAGGGAGAAAAACAAATTTATATTTCACTTGAAATACAAAAAAAAAGAGAAAAATAGAGAAAATCCAAAAATAGTTTATTATTGTCATGTTTTTGAATAAGTTTGGGGGGAACCTTATCCCTAAATGGTTGAGTATGATTTGTGATTTATGGTTATCTAGCTCTTTCGCTCCTACTAAGACTTCACTATTAGGATTGAGCACCACTATCCAAATTTATTCACACCCTTTACCCCTAGCCTACATTACCACCATAAAAATTCCTTTTGACCCTAGAGGGTTGAGTCATTGTCGGTGGCGGAAGATTGGAATCAAGCCTATTGAGCGAGTGTGTCATGTCGAGATGTCGAGTAACCTTCTCTTATTCTATTTCTTGTTACATTTCTCGGCTCCATTTTTGGAGTTTAGAGAAGCTACCTTGTGTGGTGTTTTTGAAACTAGTTGAGAGAATGCGGTATGTTTGGTTGTAGAATTTGAGGAAATATGCTCTATCTAGTTCTCTATGCTTAGTGTATGGTATTTTATTAATCAACCAATGAACATCTTTGAGCATGCTTATTCTAGTGTCTATAAATTTTTGCATCCATTTGTATTTGTTACTTTTCAAAATCTCACTTAAGAGCACCTTAATTTTTCTTTATTATCTTTGCTTTTTATTTCTTTCTGATTTGCCTTGATTTAGAGTTATGGGTCAAACTCTTAGAAAACCCCTACGAGAGCATTACTCGTCCTCATTGGCAATTTTGGGGTTCAAATGGCTTGTCAATTGGGCTCAAAGTGACCGTGATTCCTACGAAAATGATTAGTGTATATAGTTTCTTTGTTTTACTTTAAGTATGTTTTGTTTTGGTTGATTTTGCCTTGCTATCTTCGTTGGGTCATTTCTTTCCCTCCTATTTCTTTTTGCACTTTGCTTGAGGACAAGCAAACACTCTAGTTTGGGGGAAGTTGATGAGTGAGATTTATCTCACTCCTAGGGTAGTATTAAGGCTATTTTACTTGGTTTATTTCCTATTTTAGTTTCTTCTTCCCTTAATTTCGCCTCTTTTTCTATCTAACTCTCTCTTAGCATATATATACATGTATTTGCATCCCCCTCCCTTACTCTTCCATTTGATCTTTGATGTGTAGGAATTCAAGTTCCTACAAGCTTAGAGGGGAGAAAAAAGGGAAGCAAGGAGGAAGAAGTTTGCCCGGGAAGCCCAAAGCTCGCCCGAGCCCACCAGACCGCCCAGGCCACGTCGCCCGCCCGGGCTATCAGGCAGCCCCCCCGGGCTTATCAGGAGCCAAAGTTCCTGCCTGTTTCTGGGAAATTGGCACACGCTCGGGCCTACTGCTCGAGTCTGATCACCCTGCACCGCCCGGGCTCTATCATAGCTCGCCCGGGCCTTCTCACACAGCCCGCCCGGGCAACTGTCCGTTGGGCCATTTTTCGCATTTCTTTTCCTTTGCGACTTTTGTAATCAGAGGAGGTATAAATACTCCCCTACCCTATTTTGGAAGGAAATCCAGATTTTTAGAACCCTAATCCTAGCTACTAGTGTAGGAGAGAGAAAACTTGGCTCAAGAGGTATAATTTGGAGATTGAAAATCAAAGAAAAAGTGATAATTTCTTTGAAGTTCTTTTTTCCTTAGTTTTCCTCTCAATCCTTTCTTTCTTTCTCATTGTTTTTATGCATTTCTAGTTTGTTTGTTCCATGCTTTAGTTTCATGTTTTCATTGCTTAATCTTCATGTTTAATAGTTAATCTTGATTAAAGTTTCCATCTTTTCCTAATTTCTTCTTGTTTGTTCTCTAGATTTTGTTTTGTTTTTTCTTTAAAGTCTCGATTTTTGGTTTTTGCTACTTTTGGATTGGTGATTTATAGCTAGTTTTTCCATGTTTAGGATGTTTGGTAGTATAATGGGTAGTGAGTCATTCATTAACTAGGATTGGGAGTAGCCCAATCATTGTTTCCATCCTATTTTCATAAGTAGAGTTTATTGGGTTGGTTATGTTTGGGATTTGTGCATTTTCAATCATTGATGTTGGTTGGTGACTTAGTTGATGTGAGCTACATCACCTTTTGATTCTTTTGTTGCCCATTTAATGGTTTACTTTTATGTGGTTCACCTTCATCAATGATTGATTAGTTGCTATACATCACTTATTAATTTGTATTGACTTGGGTTTGATTTCAATTCCTAACTTGGCCTAGTTAGGTGATAACACCTCGAAATATAGGTTTTGTTGCCATAAATAGGACTCTAAACTCCCTAACAACGATTTAGAGGTGTTTAGGTTTGTTTATTCCCTTTGCATATCCCCAATACATGTCAACCCCATATCTCTACTTGGTTGTTGGATGTGAACTATGATTGTGGTGTTTTCCCATTCCTAGTGCTTTTCCTAATTTGATTCTAATAGTTTTAATCACTTAGTTAAATCAAAACTTGACGATTTCTTCGACTTAACTTACTCTTAGTGACTCTACCTTAGCGAGACCTCCGATCCTTATGGTTCGACCCTTGCTTATCACTTGACTAGTTTAGGTGGATAGTTAGGAATTTTATTTGACATTAGGGGAATTAGCAACGACCTAGTTTTTACCTTGTTCAAAAACCTGGCTAACTTGGGCGAGAAAATATAGATTGAGTTCAAATTTTCTGTCCCACTTTGTTGTATCATTATATGCATTGCTCAATAATATTGGTCTAGCGCATGTTACGTGTGGCGAAGCGTGCGTCGACTCATTTTTAAATGTCATATCTCAATCATTTTTCATTGGAATTGGGCTTTTTACTAGGTGATGAAAAGCTATCAAGCCAAAATTTTCATCTCCAACTTGAATCTTCCCTAAAGGTTGAGTGTGATGTGAGAAATGTTCATTTGAAGTTGATCCTTGTGCACAAACCCTTCCAAAATATCTTATTTTTCCCTAATGAACCCTTCTATGCTTTGTGTGTGGGATGAGGACCTTAGAGGCAACACCTAAAAACAAAAAAAGGGGTGCATTACTAAGTTCTAATAAGATATCTAAAATACTAATGAATAAAACGAGTGACTCTTATGAATGAATAGAGTTACTCGTATGAATGAATATGTTGTATTACTCTTAATAATATAAGGGATTACTCTTTTAAACAAATGTGTTACTTTTATAACAAAAGGAAATATTAATCAGTTTACTCTTATGAACATTTGGGTCAACTTCAAATGGAAATGTCTCATAGCAAACTCAATATTTTGGGAAGATTCAAGTTGAAGATGAAAATTTGACTCGATATATAGTTTTTCAACTCCTGGTCAAAAGCTCAACTTCGATGAAAAACAAATGAGATATGACCTTTTGAAGAAGGTGTGGTATTGACATGTGCTTGTTGCAAAACATTGCAGCATTGTGTTGTGTGTGTGTGTGCGCGCATTGTTATACGTGTGACCTTGCGATGAGTCGTAGTAATATGATAACATATGGCAGCAAGCAACGAGAACAACTGCACTTCCAAGTAACGAGCAACACTAGCAAGCATCGAGCATCGTGTAGGAGCTTCCCGCGGGGATTGTGACCTGCACCCACAGGTTTGGCGAGCCAAGAACACAAAGCTACTGTCAGCTCACAGGGGCAACCCCGCACCCGCTGGTTTCAGCGCCCGTCATGGGGCTTTGTCACAGTTTTTCACGTCTTCTTTCATTAATTGGTTTCCTAGTTTAATAAGGTTTTCTAATTATCCCTAGTATATATAAATAAAATTAGAGGTTGTTTTACCTCATTATTCTTCTAAGATTAGAGGGAAGAGAGAGTTTTAGAGAATCTTGAGAGCTTATAATCACCATTTATTGAATATCGTGTATTCTAACTATTTTATTTTTGTCACAAGTCAACTTTATGTACAACTATGTTATTGATCCTAGGATGATTTGTATAGCTGTTTTTTGTTTTGTCCTTTTGTACACATATTCCTAGGTTTAGCCTTTCTTCTTTAGGATATATATACTCCTGTATAGTGCAGCGTCGCTTTCATGTTTTTCATGAGATCATTCTTGTAAACAATAATATATACAGAAAGAGAGAAAAGAGTGAAACATCAATTGTGCTCACAGATTACCAAACTTGAGTCTTTGTGAAATTCTTTATGGTATTAGAGCAGGTTGAGTGAAGATCAACACCTACTATAATTTTTTTCTTAAATTTCTCAAAGGCTCATAAAATTAAAATCCAGTTAATGTTTAAAACTTTCTTAAGTAAGAATGACAGAAGCAGCAGCAACCAAAATCCATCCACTATTTGTTGCTATTATTGAGAATGCAACAGCTCCATTGGGTGGTATTATTTTTGATGAAGGAAACTTCCTTAACTGGAACAGAAGCATTAGAATTACTCTTGGAGCAAATACCATGCTGAGCTTTATTGAGGGTAAGCATCCAAAACCTTCAACAGAAGCATATGAGATTCAAAAATTGACAAGATGTGACTATATGGTTAGGTCTTGGATCTTGGCTACCATGAAACCTCAGTTTGCAAGAAGTCTTGTGGCTATGCAGTCTACTAGTAAGTTATGGAATGAAATAGGTTAGAGATATGGGCAAACAAATGCTCCTCAGCTATATCAAGTGAAGAAGGAGTTGTGGGATATCAAGTGTGAGTGACTACTACTGTAAGCTGAAGGAGTGTGGTGCTCCAGAAAAGTGTAAATGTGACTTTGCTGCAAAAATAGCACAGAGGGAGTTAGATAACAAACTCATGAAGTTCCTAAATGGACTCAATGATGTATATTAGCAGATGAAAACCACCTTCGTTGGTATGGATCCCCAGCTTCCTGCAAATAAAGTTTACAACCTTGTAATGCAGGTTAAAAGCATAAGCAGATTGCCATGGATGTTGGTATTGGCAATAAAATGAATGCTTTGGTCGTTAATAGACATGGACAAAGCAAGCTTAGGTCCTCTTCAGAATTTCCAGAAGGATTATAAGAAGCTGAAGATGGAGGATATAAGAAGATGAAGAATGAGAAAGAGTTAAGGAAATGTGAGTACTGTGGTATGAAGGGACACATTAGGGATGAGTGTTTTAAGCTGATAGGGTATCCTAAATGGTTCAAACAACCAAAAAGAAAAGTCTGGTTCAAGGAAGCAGTAAACATTTCGAAACACGATTTTGAGTTTTTTGTGGCAATAATCCATTGGATTTTGCTTATCAGGGATAAAATACTACTGCTAATACTGATGGTAATTTGATTACATCTCTTGTTCAGAAACTCATCAAGGCTATGGGAGACAAGCAAGGAGGAGCAATTGCAAGCTCTAGCAATTTTGCAGGGAAATAAGTTGTTTCTAATGCTACAAATCATTATAATGACTATTCTTATAAGACTTGGCTCATTTACTACAGGGCAAATGACCATATGACTGGAAACAAGTTGATTTTAGGCAACATAAAAACTCTAAGTAAAGAGATTATAGTAGGGTTGCCAGATGGAAAGGTGAAAGTGGTGAAAGAAGTAGGAGATGTGAAACTGAATGATGCATGATGCCATGTTAATGTGTTGCATATTCATGATTTCAAACATAGTTTACAGTCTAGGAGAAAGTTGTTGAAGGAGAATGAAGTGAAAATGAATTTTGACAAATATGGATGCTCTTTACAGGACCTTTCCACTGATGAAGTTGTAGAGTTTGACAAAAATAAGGATAATTTGTACAAACTGGTGCCTGGGAGGAAGAAAGGAAAGGAAGGAACTTGCTTAGCAGCTGAATTGAAGAAGAAAGCAGAATCAAGTGTTTGTAATAAAGTAAAGAAACTTAGCTTGATTCATAACAGACTAGGTCATGTGTCTGTTTCCAAGATGAGACATTTGGATTTTTGCAAGTGTGGAGACCTAAGTGAACATTTCTCTGACACTTGTGCTAATGCTAAACACCACATGCTTCCTTTTATACCTAGTAAATTAATTACAGCTAGTATATTTAAACTGATTCATGTTGATCTCTGGGGTCCATACAGAACCAAAGCAACTACAAGTGCAAGCTATTTCTTAACAATTGTGGATGACCACAGCAAGGTCACCTGGACACACTTGCTCTCAAATAAGGAGCAAATAAAGGGTGTCCTAATTAATTTCTTTGCATTGCTTATGTTGAAAATCACTTCAACACCAAGGTGAAAACCTTGAGAAGTGACAATGAAACTGAGATTCTCTAAGCAGAATGTGGTGAAATCTTTGCCAAGAAGGGAATACTCACCAAAGAAGCATTGCAGGTGTACATCAACAGAATGCAAGAGTAGAAAGGAAGCACATATTCTTGCTTGAAACAACAAGATCTCAAAAACTTCATGCAGGGTTACCAAACTACGTATGGGGTGAGTGCATCTTAGATGTAACTCATCTCATCAAGCTCTTACGTAGTGTTGTGATCAACTGGGACACTCCCTACAAGAGACTGATGAACAAGGAACGTGAATATGATCATCTGAGGGTCATAGCAAAAAGTCTTCAGATAAGTTTGATCCTAGAGGGATTATATATGTTTTAGTAGGGTATCCCTATTGTCAGAGGGGATACAAGGTGATTGTAGACACAAAATTGTGTCTCCCCATTGAGTATACCCAATGATGAAACATAATGTCGTCCTAATTGGTCCGGTCCAAAGGAAGAGCAATCGAACGAGCTAAGCACAAAAGCATTTCGAAAATATAAAGTCAATTTATTAAATCCAAGCCCAATCATAAAGGCCCAATTAATTATTCCTGATAATTATTTGCATTTTAAATATTTTAATATTAATTATTCTTGATAATTAATTTTAAAAAGGATATTTCGAAAATCAGATTTTTATTCCTAAAGATAGCTGATTTCCGATTTCAAAGGATAAATTTTAATCAAGGGATTAAAAGAATCTTAAAACAATCAAAAAAACCGGCCAAAAAGAAAGTACGCGTGGCGCAAACTGGGCATTTGGCGCAGAGTTGTGTGCGTGGCACAAAGCTGTGCGTCTGGCACACAACTGTCTTTGCGTTTGGCGTACAGTTGTGCATCAAGCGCAAATCTGGGCGCCAAACGCACAGTTTTATTTTATCTTTTCGATTCGCTTTCGGTTTCCTTTGCCTATAAATATCTCGTTTCTTGGAACGACTTTTCACAATGCTTTCATACGCTTTAATACTTCGAAACGATATTTTTCCTATGACTTATACACATACTCTCCTATATTCAATCTCTTATTCAAACACTCAAACTCATATTCAAACACTCAAACTCGCATTCAAACACATTCAAACCATCAGATTTCCTATTTCAAGCTTCAAGATTGCTCATCCTGAAGATCGTTGCATAAGACCCAGGTGATAAAGGTATAATTCCCGAGAGTCAATTCTAATTTAATTCCTTTTTATACTAAAAATTTACTTGTCACAATGTAGATGTAACAGCCTAAGATTTATAAGTAGCTTTCTTAATTAGTAATTGTGATCATTAGTTTAATTAATGTTTTAAAATATGCTTTATCATGATTGAGTTTATTGAACTCTTGAAATTATGAATGAAATCAAAGTTGGATTTTTAGCTTAATAATGAAATTACAAAAATGCCCTTTTGAAAATGAAAGAAAAAAAAAGAGATAAAAAATTAAAAGAACTCTCTAGATTCAAGAAGAAGCAACCAATAAGCCATTTATAATCATCCTCATTGAAGCAAAACCCCAATTTTCCTCATCTCTCTTCTTCTCTCTCGTGGCAAACCTCACCTCCCTCGCCTGCATTTCTTGGCCACCACGGTTGGCGTTGCCGCCTCTGTTGCCATGCTTGCTTCTTTGGTGGTGCTGGTCGAGTTTCTCTCTGCTCAACCCCTGTCAGCTGCTCGACTTTCCTTCCTCTGCTTCGTGGTGGTTGTTGCCACCTCGTGTCTATTCTTCTCTCCTCAGTTCGTGAGCACTAGGCGTTAGTGACGTGCCGTCTGGCCACCACTGCTTAACCAATGTCGTGAGATGGCCGGTGCTGCCGTGCTAGGCTGTGGTCCTATGTTGTTGTTATTCTTGATGGATGCAAATACTACTCCTCTGTTTCAGTTTTCCTTTTTCAAATTGATGCAGGTAACAAGTTCAATCCTTTGCCTCATTTGCAGCTTCAATGGCTTCAAATTAGTTAAGTTATTGAAACTTCATTGAAAGTCATATCAATTTTGAGATTTAATTCATTAATTTAGTTTTCCTCTTTGATTTTTGTGAGTTAAGAGTTCAAACGATTGATGGGAGATATATACATTATATTGATAAGTTATTCAAAACTTTATGAGCATGGTTTAATCAATGTTGGAGTTGAGGAAGCTTATCGAAAATAGGTTACGGGTACTTATGATTGAGGTTTGAGGTTGTTGGAGGATTAGAATTATGTTAAGACATGATAATTGATTAGTTGCTTTATTCTAGATTAAATGATAAACTCTATCAATACATGATACTATTTTGAGGTGAATATTTTTGGAATTCATCAAGTCGTATCAGCTGAGCAAATTATGGAGGTTTGGAGATGGGATGTCGGTTGAAGGCTTGAAGCGACATTTCAAGTTCGACTGAAGGTACACATTGTCCATCCACCTTCGAACTAGAATTGGTATTTTTGAGATTCTCCAATTGCATGAAAGAATTAGTTTTCACCTCCAACTTATTATGTTTTGGAATATGTATATAAGTTTGATTAAAGTTGCCTGACGGTTTGTTTTAGTAGTAGCTTCGCAAATACTAAGTTTTATAAAGTAAATCTTTGATCATGAATTATGATGAGTATGTTTTTGTTTTTCAGATCTAATATTATAAGTTACTCAATAACCTATATTTTTGATGTGATAAAGAATTTATGGGTGTTTGATTACAAATATTCAAGAAAGAGTTTTCGATATATATTTCCCAATGTAAATATAATTTTGATTTCTGAATTGAGCGATTTCGTATAGCTATTCTAAGTGATCTAATAAATTTTGAGGAATCCGATTAAGTTTGCAATGAGATATGAGATATTATTTTACAAAGGTTTTAAGATTATGGGGCTTTAATGTTATTATGTAGCTTCAGTTAATGAGATTCCAAGAACACTATGTTGTTAAGTGATATGTGAACTAAGGATTTGTATAGAGATTTCAGAAATATGAATATGAACTTTATGGAAGAAGGTTATCATAAATAGCATAGTATAGTAATTCGTACCTTAAATGTGTCTTATTAAAGGGTAGATTATACGTTTTGGAGTTTCTCGATGTGTTATAGTTATATTGATAATTATGATAAACTCGAAGGAGTAATTCAGAAAGTTTGATATAATTGGTTAGCTCTACTTCAGAATAATTGAAAATGGTATGGGACATGGCTATATCGCTACAAAAATATGTATATTAAGCATTTAGGGGTAACGAAGAGCCTGTTCTACTCCAAGTTATTTGGAATTCGAGTAAATTGTGGTTGACAAGAGATTTAAGATTTGAGCTTCGTATATCTATTTCGAGGATCTAAGTGTGGAATAAGATTTTAGATGTAATTGTTAACAACTTTGAGGTATATGGATTTGATATGAGGAGATACGAGTTTGAGAAGTCATCAACGAAGTATTACAATTTCCTTTGTGTAGGGAAAAGATTCAGATTAGAAGTTCAATAAATTCATTTAGAGATATCTTCAAGGAACTTTGAGGATGTTGGGTTTTATATATGTTAAGTAATTGAGGAATGAAATGGTTGTTCAAGGGTTCAGCTAGGACTATAAATTATTTTGTGAGATAGTTGAGTTGATGATTAAAGTTGTTGTTTGGGAATGAGTTCCAGAGTTTAAATACCTCATAATGGGTTAATGAGAAAATTGTATGAGAAACTCACTAGTCTAAAAGATGAGATAACTACTAACGGTAGGCCATGAATAATATAATCGGGTTAAGTAAGGTTCAGGATGAGAATGTCATTATAGTAAAATAAGAGTTCAATATTTGGGTGTTAAAGAAGTATAAGATAGTAATTCAATATTGTATCGTCTACGTCATAAGAGTTGCAGATCCCATCTTAATATAATTAAAATTAGGAATCTTATACTATGAGTATCAAACTAGGCTAAATCAGAAAGAGCATATGTTTACTTTCCCATTGAAAGGAGAGAAGATATAAAAGGAAGGTCGGGGGAGTATATATGGAACTTGTGTAACGGAGTGTTGGGAACTAGTGATATGAAATAAGAATAATGGAAACATAAATCTAAGGATAATTTGGATGTAATTTTATATAATTGGATTAAGAAGTTTAATTGGGATTACAGAGTTTAAATATAAAACTGATACAGAAAAAAGAAATAAAGTCGGGAATACAAATAAAATTGGTGTGGTATTGAACATGAGGTAATAAAGTTGTGTCCTAATATCATAATATAGTTGAGTTACTAGGAGATTGGGTGTTCAATTATGAAGTGTTGAATAATTAAAATCTGGGATTAACCATTAGGTCTTTTGGAGGAAGCAACTATAATTATAATATAAGTGCGAATTCTAGAAGTCATAAGTTTCCATATATTTAAATTACATAATTAGGTTATGAGATGTTGTGTATCATGAGGTTTAGGTATATGTGATACAAACTTTGAAATCTATGATTATGAGCGATGAACAATTTATTTGTATTATCACATTTTGACTGTAGGATGAGTGTGAATAACAGAAGTTCTACTTGGGATTTGACAAGAATCTTATATCTAGTATTATTGAGCATAAGTATAAACATCAAGGTTGGGTTAGCTGTATAGATTGTTAAATAAGATTAAATGAAAAGTTATTTCTAAGTAAGAGAGAACTTTTGTAACTACTAGTTGTTGTACCACGCGCTAACGCGCGTGGTACCCCAAGATATTTTGGTTGAAATATTGTAAGTGGTATAATTGTATTGAAGATGATGAATAAGAAGGCACTGTGGTGAATAATTAAATGCAAGTATGAGCATAAATAGTGGTGAACAACTAAATGCAAGTATTAGCATAATTGATTTAAGCAAAATGGTAGGTTTACAAAACCAGCAACTATTTGAACGTTATCACATTTTTGGAGCCAAAAGATGCAAACATTAAAATGCATAAGGCTAAGTTTCCACAACCAGTACATATTTAGACATTTACAAACCAGAAAACGTAGCTGCTGAAATTCTATTGTTCACCCTCAAAAAACTATCACTTACACATAACACTATACTTAATTAAGAGATACAAATCTCTTTGTACAGCCAAAAAAAAAACATAAAATTCAGGAATTCTTGCGTTTTAGTCAGCATGGAAGATGGAGAAGTTGGTGATTCTGAATTCTTATCCATTGCGCAGCTACCGTGGGAAGTCGTTCAGCTACAAGTAAACACAAAATGAGATTAAAAGTGATGTCGAATCATGTAGTCCCTCTTCACTTTCCATTAACTAAATGTAGTCCGCAAATTACAAATATATACTCTACGTAACCTTCTTTAGGACTATAATTCATTTCTAACTATGTACATTAGAAAGGTAGTGTTACATTATTTTGTAATAAGTGTCAACCAACATAGCCTCCTCCTCTTAAGGGACAAGATTGCATACACAAAGTGGTTCCACTAAATACAAAAAAATTAATGACATAAGTAATTTGTAAAAGTACAGCAGATTTGAGGAGGGGATATTTTAGAGTTAGAGTTTAATAAAACTTTTAACAACAAACTACCAAGGTTAACTAACTATTCCAACAAACTTATTAACTACCTAAACTTCTTGTAACATACTTCCTTGCCTTCTAAAAGACTTGCCCTCAAGTCTATTGAACATAGCTACGATTTCCTTTAATGTCCATAGCAAAATGTGAATAAGTTTCTGAAAGTTTTTCATGCATTTGCCAAGAATTGGATATTCTTGTTAACTTGGACATGTGAAATTTGTAAAGAGATGGTTAAGAGGAGGTTTTGGTGGAGGCCATATACTTTGTAGAAGCTGTATAAAATATTCACATTGTTTAATCATCACTCACAAAGTTTTCCCAAGAGATTGTAATAAGAACCACCTTGACATACTGTAAAACTACTGAGAAGAAAACAGAACCTTGGTTTTTCATTTCCAAGATTGCTTGTGCAAAAGCTAAAAGGTGTATTAAGGTCTATCTTTTACGAACTTTACCTACCCTAACCAAAAACAAATAGCAGGCAAGGAAAAATACAGAACAAACTATGATACAAGTGTGGCAAGATGGCATACCAGCTAATAACTTAATTGATTATTGCTCTCTACTTGTGACAATGCCATCTTTGCTAAAGCTTTGGAGTCGATGTTTATTTTTTTGTTTTCCAATTCAGTATACATTAGCATATTATTTGTAATAACAACAAATGATGATAACAAATCATCACAGACCACCAACACATTATCATCACAGTTTAAAGGAAAAGACAAAGGAAGATAACAAAACCTCATGAATTTTTTTGAGTTCCTTCACGACAGGGACTAAGAGGAATCTCTAGACCATCGTCATCATAGTCTTCCTCATAATCTTTATACACTTTGAAAAGGCGAAGCTTGCCATTATTATCCTCGCAAAACATATCATGGCAATTCCCATCCTCTTCAAAACCAGCTTTTCTTATAGACATCCCCTCCCAAGGCAACCCCAGTTTTTCTTCCGAATCAATATTAACCTCCATCTTCATCTCAACAATCTTCTCTTTGCCCTTCATGTTGGGTGCAGAACTTTCATTGGAACCCAACGCCCTCAATCCGCAGACAATTGGTGGCCTGGTTATGGGGGTTGCCATAATTTTCTCTCTCTCATCCTTAGTGTTAGGTTCACCAATTTTTACCCCCTTTCCCTTAGATCTTAGTAAAAAATCCACACTCTTAGGTTTAGGTTTAGAGGACTTACAAGGGGGGTGTTAAACATTTCCTCAACCGTTTGCATCACTTTCTCCAAGGCTTTGTAGGATTTTTTACATAATAAATTGGATGCTTTGCCGGAGTAAAACATCTTCAATGCATAAGGACTCCCATCCGAAATAGAATTCGCCAACTATCTACAAAGCATCTTCTCCTCCTTCATTTTCGCAGCAGAGGCTGCGTCTTTTAGTGATTTTGTGTTTATCATCGTTCACTCTTGGTAAGAAGATGAGGAGATAGAAGAATTTTAAGAGAGAGAAGAAGATGAATAGAGGGAGGAAAAAGATGAAGAGAGTGAAGACAAAGAATGAGTTTGGGCGGAGGATAGAGATGTTTTCTTTGGGAGTTGGGGTTCTGGGTTGAGAGGGGGGTTTGATGACCAGTTAGTATAAATTCAAATTGAACTGATGAATTAGTTGTTAGTTGGATAAGTGAGGGGTTAGATCTGGAAAATGGTGGGGATCATAAAGTAAGGCATTAAACATTAAGATTTTGTGTTTTGTTTTTGGATCCACATTAGTTCAACAAAATAAGGGGTAATTAGTTTTAGTAAGGGTATATGTGTTTTTTTGCATTCAAAATATGTTAAGAAATAGAAAGAAGGTAAGGGTTTCATATAATTTGTAACATCCGGTTTTAGAAACTGTTGCAATTAATAGGAAAAAAATGTGTGTTCTACTAGTTATTACGGGCATAAATTACTTTTAAAGGAGTAATGGTTATGCCTTCCAAGCATACCAATTGATATTATCAACTATCGACCATCGCAGGAAAACACTGTCTACATGTTGCCAACATATGCGAGCTTTGGATTCATCATAGCAAAATAGCAAAATTATTGCCTTTGGTACCTCCCCTCTAACTAAGATAATTTCAACATCTCCAATATATTTGGATTCATGAAACATGCAAAATAGAAATAGATATGCCATTAATATTAAGGTTATATAAGACCCAATCCTTAAACATTTGTAAAACAAAATCAATGCATATTTCTGATTAGTTCAATAACTAAATGCAAGTACCCCAAGATATCTTAGCTGGAATGTTGTAAGTGGTATAACTGTATTGTAAATGATTAATAAGGAGGCACTGTTGAAAAATGGGAAGACCAAAAATAGTCTCGATAATTTATAGCCACTATTTTAATTGGCAAAGGGATTTCAAATATCTTAGGCGTCTATTATGAGTTAAGGGCACATTCACACTAGTGGAAAAAACCTTATATGACACAATAAAATTGATTCGGTTCTATCAAAACCGGATCAGTAAATCCACCAAATTATGAGCGCTAAATTTTGGGTCAATTAACTGATCCGATTGGCAGGAAAACCGGATCAGTTTTCATTAACCGATCTGGTTCGCCCCAACCGGATTAGTTACGGCCCAAAATGACAGGCCCAACATCCATCCAAATCTCTCGCTTCACTTATCCACGCTAACAGTTACAGTACCCTATCTCCTCTCTCATTACTTATTCCACTGCCTTTTTAGTTTCATCTCTCACCTCACTCACCCAACCATCTCTCTCCTGCCATTAAACCCTAACCGGTGAAATCCCCCTTTCATCTCTCAACTCTCGTCTCTCATCCTCTCTTCGATCTCAACCGCCATAAGCACCGCCATCTCTCTCTCTTCATCTCCTCCTCTCATCAGTTAGTTGAGAGACGAAACTAAATTCGTTACTTGCCTCGCCCGTCACATCGCCATCTCTCTCTCTTCATCTCCCCATCTTCACCAACACTGCCATCAGCGAAGACCAACAACTCAGGGAGGCGATTTCAATTCAGATGCAATAATTTTTTTTCTCGTTAATCTCTTAGCCGTGTACTTCGGTTATGGTGGTTTTGTCATAAATCCAGTGAGCAACTGCCATAGCTTGGAGGCCGACGCCACTAGTAGCGTGCCGCCAATGCCTGTCGCCTTTCGTGCTCTCCTTTTTCCACTAGTTATGTAATCTTACTTTTGTGAAAATTTCTACTTGGTTGTTGTGCGTTAATGGTAGAGACATAGGAATTGCAATTAGTCTCTTGTTAATTTTGATAAATATTGATCCTTTAGTATTGACTCGTATTCTTCTCTTTTGTAATTGCTTGATGTTGAAAGTAATGATTTTTGTGTCAATTCGCAATTCAATTATGGTGTCAATTGTAATTTAGTTAGTTGTTTAGTCTTAATTTCGAGTTCTTAGTAGTAAACGTAGGGAATATAGAAAATTATAGTGAAGTACTAAAAGCAAAAAGGACAAATTGAAGCTAGAGAAGAGGTAAACTTAGTGAAAAGAAAACAAAAAAGGATGAAGAAAGGGAAGGAATGAAAGTTGTCTCAAATGGTGAGATCAATTGTTACTTCAATTCCTGTTTACTAATTCTTGTCTCATTCCTCAAAAATCTGCTGCCTTTTTATGATGTTTTTTTTTTTTTTGCTTTTTCCTAGATGGCAAAGACTAAGGTAATTAACAATTGCATAAAACCTGTTTGGAATGAGGAGCTAATCTTCACCCTACCAGAACTATTGAAACTCTGAGTTGGTAAGTAATTTCTTTTCTTCATATTGTGGCTTTTTTTTCTGTATTCTTAGTAATTTGTCTTGTTCACTTGGTGTTTTGTAGAGTAACATTCAGTTATGCTTGAATATGTTAAGATTGTTGCACTTAAAAATGTTATGATAATGTAGTAGTTAGGAGTTAATGTTGACTATCGACTAGTCAATTTATCACACTTTCTTCTTTTATAAGTTGTCTCCTACTATATGTGAATATAAGTATGTGTGAATATAATTATAGAAGCAGTTTTCAATCAAGGGTATAAGTTGTCTCCTACGATGTCTCTTTGGGTAATGTTATGGGTTTAATACTTAGTGGATATTGTTTATGCTATAGACCACTTGATTTTGCGGCCATGTATTTGTGTATTTAGATTTAAGAGTTTATGCCGCTCTAGAAATTTACAATTTGCTATGCAACTGTTTATGTAGATGTTCCTTTATATTTTTTCCTCTTTTTCACTTTTCCCACTCCGTTTCCTGTTTGGTTGCAAAGTCTGCAAGTTTCCACAGTCGACAGGGCACTTTCTAATTACCTCACTAGCAATAATAAAAGCAAGTCTTGTGAGGTTGTTGGACAAGGGGAAGATAAGATACCTTTGCAAAAAGCCTCCAATCTTTTTTGTACACCTTAAGCATGACTTAGGTCGTTAAGAATATAGGAGTTGCTTAAAGACTGAACATTAGATAGCTAGTTTAATAATGCCTTTATAATACCACTTTCTATGAGCTCAAATGTTGAGACCAGTACACTTCCACCAATTTGAAGTATGCTTTATCCAAAATACAACTTGTATCTCGTTTAACTTCACTCTTTACTTCATTAATGTCAGCGGCTTACTATTCTAAGAGTTAATTAGTTAGTACAAGAATGATTCAGTGTGTTAGTTATAATAATAATAATACTCTTCCACTAATTTGTTGTTTTTCTCCTGGTTTTGCTGCACTATTTTGGGGGGGATAAAGAACCTGTTTTGGGAATGTTTTGAGGTCAAGTCACGCCTGGAGGTGTTATGAGTCTCGGGGTAAAGGGGATAACTGTGGGTCCCATTGTTGACTGTGGCAACCAGTCATAGTTGCTGTCAGCAGGCTGCAAAGTTGCAGCAGCTGCTGCCAGTTTGTGTTGCTTGTTGCACTGTCTGCTTTGCTCCTGTTACATTATAAGCAACATCCATTAGTTTTGTTACATTAATTTTATTTCTTGCTGGCATGCTGTGGAATTATCTTCTATTAACTACTAGATTGCAAATTGCTCAGCTCATTTTCACGAAATTTGATCAGTATGAGTTTTGTCCCAATTAGAATGCTTTATCCATTGCATTAGTTGCCTTGTTTTCTTGAGAATAATATTTGAACTGAGATGATAAGTTTATGAAGAGCAGCAGTTAAGTGAAAAGGAAATAAAAAAGGATAAACAAAGGGAATATTAAGCTTCATTTTGAAATGTGGTTTTATGTGCTAAAGTTGTTTATTGTTAATATTTTTTTCCTTGTTCTTTTGTTAGCAATGAAATTAAGTTGCTCTCATAGTAAGCTTCATTTTGTGAGTTGGTAATATTTTCGGCCTTGTGTTTCTTTGATCTGATATGATTATGCAATGTTGCAGGTGCTACGTGAACTGAACACCAACGAACGTTGTGCTGCGATGAATGATTAACAGAAAATAAACATATGCACTATATGATAAACAGAAAAAATAAACGTATAGCTTAGTCCAGGTGTCTCATTTGATTTAGAACTTGAAATATATTTTTTATGTATCTGTCATAATTTATGCTCAATTATGTATAATAAAATGAGTATTAGTACTTTTTATCATATACTATTGATTTTGTATCGATTAATACTGAAAAAATGCAAAAAAAATAATAATTTGGTTTTTGGGGTGGTCAACCGTTGCGGTTTTCAGTCAAAACCGCAGCGGTAAATTATTAACTGATCCGGTTTAGGACCGGATCAGTTAATATTTGGGAACTGCTGCAAGTCCAACCAATGCGGCCCGAAACCGGAACGGTAACCCCGATTTTGACCGCAGCGGTTGAACTTTTTTCCACTAGTGTCAAGACCCAAATTGTTGTCTTGTAAACCGGTTAGTGTTGGTTGTTTTTTTTTAACCGCTTAGGAACCAATACTATTTTCGGGTGCCTATTTATAACTATGGTTAATCGTGGGCCCCAAATTAAGTGAATAGGATGTCTAAAACCCAAAAGCACTGAATTGGCTTATTTGCAATTAAGTAGATGTGGAACGTATTGTAACGTATATACTGCCATGGTGGGACCCATAAAGATGGCGCCATAAAACTTGAGTCACTCTCGTACTTTGGAAACTGAATAGTTCATTCCTGTTCCTCCTTTTTTCATTCTTGTCAGAAAGAACAATCTGTCAGGTTGCAAAGAGGCGATTTTAGGAAAGATCTTGCCTACAAAAAAACAACAAAATCTTATAGGTAATGTAGTTTTCCATTCCATGCATTTAAATCTTCAAGTTTTACTAAGTCTATCAGTTAGGGTTTTGTTTAATTGCTAAATTGTATAAAGTATATAGATGTGCGAAGTTGTTGATGCCTTGTTTAAATTATGCTTTCCTATGTGGTTGTGTTGCTGATGTTTTTTTTTTTTTTTCAGAAATTCTGCTGAAAATTCATACTCATCTTGTGGGATTACCCTTATAAAACGAGTTACAACAGGGGGGAGGTTAGTTTGAAAATTGTTTCATCTTGTTATAAGTTGTTTATTGCGATTTAATATGTTTTATAGGTTGTTTAGTTTGTGAACTGCTATGTGGGTGCGATATTACCAGCTGTTGTGGTAATGGATTCTTGGTGAAAATGATATACTGTATTGTGTGGTTGCTATCTACAGATAGGTATAACAAGGTAGGGGGGGAGGAGGTTTAGGTATATTTTGTTTTCCCATTTCTGCTTACTTATGTGTCTGTGATATTGCGTAATGTTTTGGGTAAGCACGCTTGTTTTTTAAAAAATACCATAATATGTTTACACCTCTTGAATGTTAGTTATAACAGGGGATGTGTTTAGCTTCAAAGTGTTTTTATTTGGGGAATCTTACTGGGTGTTTGTTATTTGCTGAAGACTTGCGATGGTTATGTCGAGGTCTGTTGAGGATGTGCTCTATGTGTATGTACGTGTTCCCGAAGCTCTCTAGGAGGGACAAAGGGACTGTTTCCCTGGTGTGCAAGAGATGGAAAGAAATGTGACATTGGAATTGGTGGATTCCAGAGAGAGTAGAGGCATGGGGGCGCCGTTTTGAGGCTTGGATATGTTGGGACATCATTCACAATGATGCTGCGTATCTAAACTGGATGCTGGAAGACTCAGATGATGAGTATGAGTGATGGAAAAACATGATCTCCTGCTACAAGCTGATCTGAAATGGATGTCTTTTTGTTTCGTTTTGGGTATTTAGTGTTATGATTGTAGTGGGGGGTTCAGTTGTGATGAGGGTTACTGATATTTTTTGCTATTAGCCCTTGGGATCCATAGCTAACTAATGTAGGGGAGAAAATGACAATGGAATGAGAATCATTTTTGTAAATGTGTGATTCCATTCCTTCATTTGAAGTAGGTTGTTGAACTTAGCATTTTTGTGCTAAAGTACTATGCATGAAATTAGTTGGTTAATATTAATGGAATGGAATGAAATTTCTTATTGTAACAACCCGGTGTGTTTTATGTAATATGTATTTGAGTTTCTTTAAAAATATGTAAAGTATGATAATGTAGGCTTAACTCCAAGTAGCCCACAACAAAGCACTTTTAAGAGCATACCTCCTAGGGGAGAAGAATGCGTGGTGGGTATGAGGATTAGACAAACACGGTAGATCAAAATATATCCATTGTAGCTTGCCTTTGTGCTTAATCCCAGTTTAAGGGTTGATGGTGAATGGTGACTAACAATTTAGTTGAACTTAGCATTAGAGTTATACGTCTTAATTGTCTGTTTTGTGTGGGCTACAACTTATATCCTAGAACTATAAGTCAGGAGTTGATAGTTCCAAATACTGCTAAATTGGTTTTCAAACTTGGTTTGTCTAGCATAAAGTTGCCTATAGTTATAGGCTTTGGAGGGCAGATAGTCAAATTAGTTGAACATTATACTTCTAAAGTAATGGGTATGCTAAATAGTAGGCTGTCAAGGTAATAGGTATGCCAAATAGATTAGTTTCAAATACTATTAATTATACAACACGATTCTTACAAGTCAAACATTAGACTTCCAAGGGACTGTATCTGCTATTTTCATATAAAGTAGTAGCATAGAGCAGTTAAGTTAAGCGTTATTGTTTGCTAGCACAAAAACTTGGATGGCAAAGAGTTAATCCATACCTACTAAATAGGCACAAAAACAGGGTGTCCTCTAGGAACACCGACCTAACCAGCACAAAAGGGTACTGTATTCCTAATAGAAGCCCTGTTGTTGCATGCGAGAGAATGGAGGGTCTACTCCCATGTAATGTTCTTTGGAACCCAGCTTAGACAATGGTTCCTTGATAAAGGGGGTAGACTGTAGGCTGTCTGCAATAACCTCAAAATTCAGGGTACCCTACAAAAAGTTGTGAATGCGTTAGTGGACGCCAATTAGAATTATATATTTGGCATTCTATATACCTGTAATCTGTCATGATATATCCACATAGGGCCATTACTGTTTTATTGAAAGAGTATGAATTGATTGTGGCAAACAAAAGCAACAAAACAAATTGGATAGGCATGGAAAACGTTGGTCAACAACAAAAGCAATCGAGGTAAAAAAAAATTTTTACTGATGTGATTTTGTATACACCAGATTGGATTAGGATGTCTTTGAGTTGAAAGAAGTGAAAACCATAATAGTGAAGCTTACATGCTTGACCATTGTATATATATCTGCAATCGGGAGGTTGAATAGCGTTGCAGAATCGTCCCTAAATGTTGTCACTGTTAATGCTCCAGTGTCATCAACTGCATCGAACTTGAATGTAATCCTGTTTACGTGGAAGCATGATGAGTTGGCGAGCAATCTAATATATGTAGGCTGATTGATTTGAAAATTGCTAATTTTTACCTTTGAGTAGCATTACAGTCATTTCTATTGCAGAATTTGCACGGGAATGCTTCACCTAGAAGGTATTCAGTGCGTTTGCCACATCTGTTGCAGCCAATGTACACAACAATCTTGGACTGGTCAGGTTCAGGCACAGTAACCTTCAACCAGTGTCTTTCTTCTTGGAGTGTGGTTGTGGCCTGTACATGGTGTATGTTGTTAATTTTAAAATGGATCAGCCATAAACATAGCTGGAAAAAGCTAAAGCAGGAATATTAATATAGTAGTGTTCAAGAAAATCAGTAAGAATTTATATTTGGATGTACAGATTATGTAACATATAACTATGCCAATGTCATTGTATGCGCATATCATTAATTAGCATCATTGTATATATGACCAAATTATATGTGTTAATAGTATGCTTAATAATATGAAGTGCTTGGTAGTGGGTAAGGTAACAATGACCTCTTTAAGCTTGATGTCTCCCATTGTCACTATTTTCCTTTCTCCAGTTGGATTCCTAGCAGTTAAAACCCTTACCCTGCGTGCTGATAAGATAGCATGATTTGGGTATTTGGGTGCAACCCTGTAAGTGGGGAATAAATGTATTTGGGTAAGCAAGTCACTGTTTCAAAATGTGAAAGGGCTGTAGGCAAATACATACCATGTGCGAAGTGAAACTGCTTTTTCGTCACTTGGATTGGAAATGAACCTTGTTGACATGCTTGTAGCCAAGAAGAAACCTGTTAAATGTAAGCATGATAGTGAGCAAGTGCATATGCAGTGGAGTCAGGAACATGTGTGGCAATGATACTACCTTTGTGGGTCGATGGCTATAAAGCTGTGAAGCCCATGACGATGTATGTATCGGTACTGCAATTGATTGTATTTGAATCTTCCAGAGCTAAATCATCCCAAGTAGATATGGTCGTCATAGGCTGTTCAAGACAGACAAAAGGGGTGTTCGAAAGATTAACACTAAAAATGTTAGCTTAAAAAGTCAGATGTATCGATACAATGAATAGCAATTGTATGGGGAAGTTAGCAACCTGTGGTCAGTAATCACAAGTTCACGAACAGTGTGGTCTATTCCGTATGATATTGTGATCTTCCTTGGCTGTTCAACAAAGAGAACTATACCAAGTACATCTGGGTGTGCACACAATGTTAGTTGGAAATGAAAAGAAAAAATATAGTGTAGCATGAATTGATGGTTGCAGTGGTATTACCAAAAAGATCAGCAAGGTCAGTAGTGTGCGTGATGGCAGCAATGGAATGATAACTTGGCTAGACTTCCTTGGCTTCCATATCAACTGGTTGTATGATTGTTTGCCCACCAAAACTCATCTGGCAATCATTCTCCCTCTTAGCAGGTGGAGCTTGAACAGGCCTAAGTGGAGCGTTCACAATCTCATACTCATGCTCATGTTTGAGCACATTAGAAAACTCGTCTATTTGGTTTTCAAACAGAGCACCTCTTATTTTGTTTCCCTGATATGTGGTTAAAGAACAATTAGGAAAGGTAAATTGCCTGGCTTGTATATATAGCATATACATTATGCATTCAGAGGCATATATAGTTAGCAAAGATATCAGCGTCTACCTCCAAGTCAGGTCTATACGGATACAATGACTAATACATGCTGCATTTAAATATTGGTAAACATGTTTTATTGTACTTTAGCACATGGCAACAATTATTTGCAATAATAATAGTAAATCTGTAATCTGTTAGGTATACCTTTGCATCCTCCAAAACAAGTTGCTGGTACCTGGTCTTCTTATTTGGATAGAAATTAATACTCTAGACTTTTCCTTGACTTTTACCTTGACCTTGTATGCCTTGGTAGTAGGTGTTAGCTTGTCTAGGTACGTCTTTTCTGCTTTTTCAGGCTTCATCTTGTTTAATTTAATGGGCAAAGAACACAACAATGAATAAGGGTGTAGTATGGTGAAAAGTGAATACATGTATAATTGAGTTGTATCTTTCCCCATGAATATGCTGGTGGTGTAAGGTATTGTATCTGCGAATCAGGTGTTCTAAGGGGTAGTATCTTCTCAGATTTATCCATATGTGCAATTGTTTGGATATTCAAAAGGCACTAAGACCTAGCCAATTTGCTAGATTAATTAGCAATGTAATAAATTATGTAGGCTGAGATAGATTATTCCCTTAGTTTAGTGAGGTAAGCATATAGGTATATTTAGAGATGTTTATGAACCTAATAATAGTACGGAAACTAAATATTTTGCTTAATGCATTTAACCAAATTAGCAAGGTGTGCGTGTAAGATATAGTTAGTTTTTATGTATTATGTTCACGCTAATATGTTCTTCAAGCAGGGCAGGGAACATTAACTTTTCTTATGGGAATCATGTTTAGAATGATGCTAAGTAAACTATTTATGTTTAAATTAAGGCCCAGTTACATGGTATGAGGGCATGAATAGTAGGTGCAAATCCTAAAATAGTTCATGATGTTTATTGACCTATTTCTCTAGGTTATAATCTAATGTGGGTAATGATGTATTGTGTTTTGTTTTGTCAGGGAATATACTATGTTGTTCTTGAGTACAAGATGATGCTATCAAAAGAATCTACATTCTTACTTGAAAAAAGGGGACACAATGACTTAATGGTGTAACAAAATTCTTGCAGATTATGAACAAAAAGTATTTAAAGGGAAAGTTATTTCCAGCTAGATGGCAAGAAAGACCGAAGTATAGTTGAAACATGTAATGGGATCTCCTACACATAAGTTTCAGGAAACATTCCATTGTAGTGTAAGAAAGAAGTTTAAGAAGCAAGCAACAAGTATACCAGTACATAACTATAATAATTAATGCAGCCATTAATAGAGTAAAAAACATGAAATACAAAGAAAGGCATCAACTTAAAGAGGGAAAGTAAACCTAATGTTGGAGTTGAGTTTGTGAAGAGGAAAGAGATTTGAAAGAACTATAAAGTGTAATGAAAAGGTTATCTGAGAAGAGTTAGTGAACCGGATGTATAGGGAAGGGGGGGGCATGGGAACATAAGCAAACAAGGACAACTTACAGTTCACAAGTATGGCATATCTAATTTGAGCATACTCTTGGTATAATGTAAATGTAAAGTCGTATTTGGGGGGATAAAAGTTAACTAAACTATGTCACTCTTATAAGTAAGCAAAAGTAGACATAAGAGGTAATTAATGACAGTACACATTTCATGTTATAACAGTAAAACGTGGGAGGTGGCAGTAGAAAGGTAATAAGCAACTAATATTATTTGCTGCACTATCTACAGTATTAGGACACCACAATTATGCTATTACTATTTAATACAAAATCCAGATTACCAAGTAGCTCTAATTAGCAAAAGATCTCATGGTTTCATAGCTCATCACTTCAACACCATTATACTGTATAATGTTGTGACATATATCTATTATAATTTGTAGTTCTGTAGACACCAAATTTTAAACTCCTTTTTTCAGATAAATAAAGATTTTGAAAAGAAATAAAAATAACGAAAACCATCATGCATCGTGGAGCGCACGCCCCGACAAATGCATGTTTCGCCCCGGAGCGCGAGTTTTCATTCCATCGTATGATTTTCCATTTTTGCATATTAGTCATGCAGTTTCAGCTTAGAAATATAATTTCCGTAAATCGTAGTCAATAACTACAACCACCGTTTTAATAAAATGATTCGTAGTATAATAATGCTCGTCTTTACTAATTTGACGAGCTTTCGTTAATTGTCTTAAGTTAGTCTTTCGAAAAACGAAAAAAGACGAGTCGCAATTAGGCATCGGGATTTTAATCGTATCCCAAAACCGGTAGCAATCAGTTTTCTTGATGGTCAAGTCATTGTTCATTGAATAAAGAATAAGAATATATTCTTTATCCACTAATCACATCCTTTATCCATTAGTTAGGGAATAAGAATCATGAAAAGAACTGAGAATAAGAATCAAATCTCATGTGTAAGAGGGAAGAATTCGGATTTTATTCCGGTAGATTCGAGTGTGCGCCAGGCACACGATCATGCGCTAGACGCATGATTGTGCGCCTAGCGCACAGCAGTGTCCTGCGCCAGACGCAGAGCACTGCGCCTAGCGCACGAAGTTGTGCCTAGCGCAGGCTCCTGCGTTTGGCGCAGTGATCTGATCAGTTTTGTTTTTTACGTTTTTCGATGCAATTTTTATGTATCAGGATGTATTTAGGGAAGAATATTTTCTGTAAATCTGATTTTGCCTCATTGATGAGAAAATCCAAAAAGAATAAGAATATTTGTGTTTCCAAAGAGATTTGATGATGTCATTAGGGTGAGGTCATTAGAGTGATGTCATTAGGGTGATTAAGGATGGGAAAAATTATATTTTCTACTTCTTTGAAACCCTAGTTCATCTCCCTCATTTCCTTATAAATACCCTCCTTGTTTTACTTCAAAACCAAGTTGAGCTAAAAACAACTCAACTTCACAACTTCTCTCAATACTACTCTCATCTTCTCTACTTCCTTCCTCTAAAAAATCTCATTCAAGAAAAGAAAGTAAAAGTTAGGAAAATAATTAGTAAGTAAAGAAGCTCATCAAAATAAAAACACAAAAAAAATACTTTAAGTTAGTAATTAAGTGGATTTAGAAACTCACTTAGAAATTAAGAAAATCACAAAAAAAGGTAGAAAATTTTGCAAAACGAAGTGCATCATTGAGTTAGCAAGGTAAAGTTAGAGCTCTTTTTATTTTCTTGATTATCTTCTTAATCATTTACTAACTTTCTCCTTGTTTCTTCTTATCATTTTTTAATTTTTGAAGTGATTTGGGTATGTGGAAGTCCTATTAGGTTCCCAACCATAAATCACCCCACCTAGAATAGTCAACGCTAATGGGGAGACTCTTAGAAAACAATGTGTTTGTGTGATTTTCTTAATCAAGTTGTTGTTCATCACCAAAAAAAAAAATTCATAAAAAACTCAAGAAGAGTTGTGCATAAACATCTCCATAAAAAAATGTGATGTTGTAATTATAATCAGTTTTAATTTTGTACTTTATTTCATTTTTCGTCTGCATTATCAGAATAGTTTGTAGGATGTAATATTTTTCCTATGAGGTGCAAGATGTTTTCAGCTACTGGGATTTGGAATTTCTAAAAAAAGAATTTTGTATAAATAATTAAAAATCATACAACTTTGTTGTGCAAAACTGATTTTGTCCAGTACCACATAAGCTTGTCTTGTTAATAATGTTTAAAATAAAATCATTTAGACAAAACTAAAAACATCAAGTTTGCATCAGTAGCTTTCCAAAAACATAAAAATCATGTTCATATGAATTTTATACACTTTTATATCATTTTTACAAACACGTTCATGTAAATCACTAAATTACAAAAAACTAATTTTCTCTTCAGTTAAGAGAATAAATAAAAAAGGGTCTTAAAAGGGTTCAATTTAAGTAAAAATTTTCAGTATAGTTCTTCAATGTATCTAGAATGTTCATACCAAAAATTGCTTCAAAATACGATAACTAAGTTGGATTTCAAAGAACAAATTGGATAAAGGTCCTATTTTGACCAGTTTTAGAATAAAATTCTCCATAATTCGAGTTTTCACTAAAAGCTTATGAAATTTTGACAAAACATAAAGAGCTCACTGACCTATCCATAGATATATGACATGCTCAATTTAACGCTTTATACAGGAAGTTGTGATTTTTACAAGTCAGTACAAGAATAAAAATGCAATCTGAAAAATGAAATAAAGTGATTAACTCAAGTACCATAAAAAAAATATGCGAAAATGTTAATTAAAAATCATGAAATTTTTAAGTTTCTCTTAAAATGACTCATTTTATCATGTAAATAAAAATCAATAAAAAATGTCATAAAAAATCAAATCAAAGAGGTTAATTAATCTCTAATTTTTCACAAGTTTTACAAATAAACATGAATTTCAAAGCCCATTCAAGGAGATGAAGATCAAGGAGCATCATGGTGAAGATCAAGATTGAAGACTTTGTATAAATCATAGAATTTGTACATATTGTTGTAATAATAATTTCTTTGTAAATAGTTATTACATCCCTCATTAATTAAAAAAACATGGAGATGTTTATGCATAATTTTCATAAATAATTCCACAATTATTTTTAATAAAATGAGCTACCAGTGATACAAATGTTGCATGTTGGGCCCAATATATCATAGTATATGAATCAAATGACCCAATCTCAATTAAGAGGAAAAATTGCAAATCTAACTAAGTTAAATTGTATGATGATCCATCTTACATTTTCAAAATTGTTCTCCATAATCTTCAAATGGATCAATTATATAATTTGACATAATTAGATTGGTAATTATGATCTCCGAATTGATTTTAGGCCGTTTCATGTGTCTCGCTTTAAATGGCCAAATTCCAATTAGCCAAACACAAATCTCTAAATTTGATCTCAAATTGATCATTTCTCTCTAAATGACTTAATAATCATCAATTAAGATTATTTCTCAAAAAGCCTTCAATTAGGAAGCAAACCTTTTTCCTAATACCTCTTGAAAATCATAAACGTGATCACCAATTAAGGTGGTTATTTCAATCCTCGATTAATTGCTAATTAGAGCGGTTAACTCAAACTTTTTATTTAATCAATAATTAGAGTGATTATCTTAAACCTTAATAATCGTTAATTAGGATGATTATTTTTCTCATTTAATTACTAATTAAAGTGATTATCTTAAACCTTAATAATCGTTAATTAGGACGATTATTTTTCTCATTTAATCACTAATTAAAGTGATTATCTTAAACCTTAATAATCGTTAATTAGGACGATTATTTTTCTCATTTAATCACTAATTAGAGTGATTAGCTTAAACCTTGAATAATCACTAATTAAGGTGATTACTTCTTTCCTTCCTTATTAATCACTAATTAAGGTGGTTATCTTAATCCTTCATGTTTAATCACTAATTAGGGTGATTATCTTAACCTCCATTTCTAATCACTAATTGAGGTGGTTATCTTAATCCTTCATATTTAATCACTAATTAAGGTGATTATCTTAATCTCATTTCAATCACTAATTGGAGTGATTACCATATTCCAAATAGATTTGTTTAATTCTAAAGGTGAGTTATTCATAATCTATTCTTTCTTTTTCTTCCCTAATGGAATTGGCCATTTAGGGTGAGACATAAGATCGAATTACGATGGTTTTGATCCATGAGTGGATTCCAATCCCGTAATGATTGGTACGTAGTGCAAATTCAGTGCTCAAACCTACTATGTACAAATGATATATTGGTCCTAAATAAAAATGGTTGATGTGTATATGTGCAAACTATGTGATTTTCTTTCTTTTTAATAGCCATGATTACTTTAAAATGGAAAATAACGCATTTAGTAAGAGCCCGTTCTTTAGAACGGAAGAGGAGACGAGTTCCAGACGTTCACACCTCTTAACCTAAACCCCGAACCCTATCTCATGGTATGAAAGATCAATTTTCAAAAAATCCTTATCCATATGAAGTCATCATCGTTTTAAATGATATTTCTTGAAATTGATTTTAAAATAATTTTTTAAATAAATCTGTCCCTATTCGGATATTAATAGGGTGGCGACTTCCAAGTTTTCTAAATCTCATAGTCCAATGAGAGACTTTCGTGGGATTCAGACCGTTAATTAAGACAGTCAAAAATCGGATACCACAAGTTCCAAATAATGGCAACATGGATTTTCCTATCAATATAATTAAATTAGCAAACCATCTCATTGCATTATATTTACCACTGGTTAAATGATATGGTAGTAGGAAGGAAAAGGGTGTATGAATACCATAGAGTTTATATTCCCAAGCTGCACCTAGGAAAAATAAAACAAATTTAACACAGATATAAGCATGAAAAATAATTTGGAATATCTAAGATATGCAAACCCTGTTTTAGATTATCTACTTCTTAGTTTTTAAAATTATGAGCATCTAAGGAATAAGACTCTTCTAATAAGTGCTTTACTTTCTCTTATCGCATCAAACTGCAAAGTAATTGTATACATTCATTTTTCTTGGTTGTTTAACTCACATGATTACATCCTATAACTTTTAAAAAGAGTGTTGCAAAAGTTGGTTAACATAATGATTACATATTATGAAACAACCAAAAAACAACAAGAAGCATGAGACAAATGTTGTTTTATTTATGTTCATTTTCTAATTTCCTTAAGTAAGCTACGATGTCTGAAGTTTAGTTCTTGATTTTATGAGCTACAAAATGGAATTCCTTTTTTATTAATGTATCAGAACAGTTATAAAGTCGTGAATAACTTTGTAAGAAATCTAGTATTAAAGCAACATGGTGTGTTCCATGTAGTATGTGGAAGAGGCTTCCAAATAGTGTGTGTTTTTGCTTAAAAAGCACTAACTGCCAGTAACTTGCACTAAGGCTAGAGATAATCTTACAAATCATACCTTCCAGTGTTAAGAGGAACAAATACGTGGTACGCATGAGTCCCATTGAAACGCATGCCCACGAACGGCCTACGTTAAACCTTAGTTTGAACTGTTACAGCAGGATAGGTGCGTGCATCGAAAAAGCACAGATTTATCAGGGAAACTGCAAATGCACAGGCATTACATGTTTAAAGTTCATAAAGTTGGCAGACAATAGGTTTGTATGTTGCAATTTAGGAGAAAAAATCTATCCATACTTCTAACTAATAGTGCATTTGGACCCAAGATCTAAAGATATTTAAAAGGAGTACAAGCACAATTTGTAGTCATGGTTACAAGTAAAGTTTGGTAACTTCAAAAGTGGACAAGGTCAAACAATTGTCACTGATCTTAAATGTAACCAAGGGAGTTGGCAGACCCTCTTTAACTGTTGCAGCTTGTTAGATGGAAAAACACACATAGCTGTAAAGAAGGAGATAAAACCAGTAGATATGTATGTTAGAGGCAGCTAACTTTGGTGGCACGGATGTAACAAATACTGAAGTAGGGGTAAAACAAATATAATCACATAGCTGACCTTTAGTACACGTAACGTAATAGAGGAGTATATTAGAACCGCCAAAAGGGCTCCGTGGACAGATATGGAGTACGGTTCCTGATAAAGCAATGTAGTGCATCAAAGGAAGGAGTAGTAAATGATGGGAGGTGCATTAGTGTCTGAATGTAAGGAATGCTAACCTGTTTATGGCACGAAATTTGTGATTCCAGCCTTTTCCAAAACCGAATAGCTGATAATATTCTTCACATAACCATCACCTTGGTACGGGGGAAATGGCTTTGCTAGAACCATGACTTGGTTTGAGTTGCAAGCACGTGAAAGGCCCACGTATAGTTAGCCGTGTGAGAAACACGGTTGTTGAAGATACACACCAACCTGCTTAAGTGTCTGGCCTTGTGACTTGTTAATCGTCATGGCGAAACTTAACTTGATTGGAAACATTTTACGTTGGAACTGGAATGGATACTTCGACGAAGCAGGTGGCCGTAGATCGATGCAGAGAAAAAAATATGTTCTCCCTTGTGGTGCCCTGCTGTGATTACACATTCGATGATATTAGGGAAAAAGCGCTTGCAAATAAGGCATGTGCCATTACAAAGACCAGAGGAGGGGGTAAGATTTCTGAGTAGTATTACTGGATAATTTTCCTTTAATACTAACTGATGAGGGCTCATGCCACCTGGGCATAGTGTGTGCAGGAACTCGGGTGGATATATGTTACAGCTTCCATCAAGAAGCATATCGAAGCTCTTGTACGTGAAAGCTTCCCCGGGAAACTCTTCAATCAGTCGAGCATTGATTTCATCAACATCATCATTGACCGGGGTTAATATTGCTCGATCCGTTAAAACGTCTTCATCGAATGGAACAGCGCCAATCCCTGTAAATACATGACTGATAAGTTGGCCTAATGAGTCAGTGCCCTCAACAAATGGAATTGTCATGTGCTGAGGTACTGGAATTCTTGCACTTGCAGTTGTCTGCAGCTGTCCATTCCCTATGGATACTAAGAAATCTGCAAATAATGGATCCGTGCGTGCTCGCATATTATCAGTAAGACTAAACTTTTTAGATTGTGGCCAGAGCATGGAAGAAACAAGGCTTGCTTCAACAGCCTCCCTTTGGCTTTTCTTAGGCACCACAGGTAAGACTTGGCGAAAGTCGCCACCAAACACAACAACCTTACCCCCGATTGCAAGATTTGGATCACATAAGTCTCTAAGTAATAGATCAAGAGACTCAACATTTTCTTTGTTTGCCATTGAAGCTTCATCACAGATTATTAAAGATGCTTCCCTTTGTAGGAACAAAAACTGGGAACTTAATTGACACACTTAACTGACCACCGTGGCGTGAGAAGATCACTGCCCTAAAGTTGAATTTGCCCCGCAACAACACACGGACTCACAGCAATCAACCTCCAGGGATACACGGTTTCTGCCTTTCCGGTGTTGACAGAAAAACAGATTAAGAACGTTCTTGAATACTGCCCAGATAATAGAGAAAGAAAGAGAGAAGTGAATGTGTTTCTGTGTGTTTCGAGAATACCAGAACACTGGTATTTATAGAACCAAGAAACCCAGACGAAATCAGAACGTGGCTGAAATCGTGGGAAAAACGGTAACATCATTGGAAGAGTCATGGCCGAAAATTAGGAGAGTGATTAAGGGAGAAAACGGCATTAAAAGAGATATTAAGGGGAAAAAACGGTAACTTAAGACTGATTAAAAACGGTCAAAAATGCCAACATATTTCTGACCCAAAACTATAGTTAAGTTAAGTTTATTCCCCCAAAGCCCAAAGCCCAAGGCCCCTGGCCCGGTCCGGGCAGGCGGCGGCGCGCGCGTGTGGCAATCACACATCACCACTTACCCACTAAAAGCCTCATTGCTACTCAACTCAAAGGGTAGAGGAAGAGTAATGGTTATAAACCTTACTCTTCCCTCATATTCTTTCAATGTGGGACAATAGGAAAAAATGACTCTTCATATTCTTTTGAAGCAAACTTAAAGTTTCTATAAAAAACTCCAACACCCTTAACAATGCGGCAAGGCCACTTTGCTTAGAGACATTGCATGCCATTGAAATAGTGTAGTCATGTGGGATTTTGAATCTAGAATGAGTCGTGTGACCTGTAGCAATATTAGATGCTGCTATACTTGAAGTTGCTGTGGGGAGTACAATTTTACCGAGTAATCTCACAGCTGCATACAGAGCACACAGTAGAGAAACGTCTTGCCTGTACCACCTGGGCCATCTACACAAAATACACCAGGTGTGTTTGTTGTCACATGTTGCATGATGCATTCAAATGCTTCCCTTTGTCTGCTGTTCAACTTGTCTTTAGTTAATACATAATCATCAGGTATAGGAGCATATATCGAGTGCATCGACTATATCCTTAATCCTTCGTATATCCTCTGTTTCAGACTCCTTTAAATGGTCTAGGCCAAATTCTCTCAGAGTTTTTCCCATCTCTTCCAAGTTATGCTTAATGTCTCTAATTGCTAACTGGTAGGCCTTAGTTTCTTGGCCCATATTTTGGTGCTGGAAGTCTTCAGACAAATACTGTCAATATTTGTGCCAAAGTACAGCTGGATCACTGGGCTTGCAAAACAACAAGACAGTAGCAAATAGGCGACGTAGGGCACGAGGCATGTGGATGCCAATAGTTTCTTCAATACATTTCTGCACTGCATTATCTTCTTCAAGCAGTCCTAATTATAATGCAGCTGCTTGAAAAGTTGCACATTTGTGCCCGTTAACTGTGCACAAATCTTCAAATGATTTGGGCCCACGCACATGTGCAAGTAAAAGGCGCAGATAAAATCGTTCACCCTCGGCCGGTGCAACAAATGCCATTCTACCAATCACAATCTTGTGTAACTCTTTTTGTCCAGGTTTTAGCCGAAGGTTTCCATACAAAGTGTTCGCTGAATTCAGGGTACATATACTTTGGATCATCTGGGTTTGCAGCATTAACTTTGAAAAAATCAGTTAATGGGGTCATTGATCGCTTGTCATCTGATACAACCATGGACAAGGGTTCGTCTGGTCTAAACTGGACTGTTTGTAAATTTGGCAAGTGTACTTAGAGTGCAAGAACAGGTGTGCTCATCTCAAATAAATCAAATCCAAAGATCCTTCAAGCAGCCTCACAAGGAGAAACCCAACGTCCTAACTGGAACTGCTCAATTTCATCAGGTGGTTTGTTAGATTTAGTGGACTGATTTTGACTGATTCACCACTGCCTCTTCTTCGGTATAAGGGGTACCTACTATCAGCATAGGTTGTGTCTGCAATAAAAGGTTTAGGGTAGCCATACTTACAAATTCCTTCTGTGCCCTTATGCTTCATACATGGACATTCAGGATTAGTCGTGCCACACGGGCCGTGCATATTGTGTGATAAAATCATTTTGCGTAGATGCGGAGTGTCGGTAGTTGGAATTTTAGCACAAACATACTTGTCAAATTTTGTTGGATCCTTGATCTTGTAAACGGGCTTCATGATAACAAGCAAATGCGCATGAGGTAAGCCCCATTTTTTAAATTCCACAACATATACAAATGTTGCAACCTCACCAAAATAGTTTTCCTCTGTAATTTTTTTTCTTTAGCGCAATGAGTTTTGCACGGAAAATACGCGCGACCAAGTCAGGCCTATTTTGTGCTTGCTCACCGGGCGCAAGTTCTGCTTTAATCTCTGGCCAGTTGGGGTTACAAGTAATTGTGATAAACAAATCTAACTTGCTAAAGCGTTGCACAAGGTTTACTGCATTCAAATAACGTCTCTGCATATCCCGTGGCCCGCCTAAGAAGGACGGTTAGCATCACTCGGTGGCCTACATTGGCAGCATGTGTCTCACCACCCGTAAAGCTATCAATGAGGCCTTGATACAATTCAGCCCTTATAGCCGCCTGATTTTTCCTAAAGAAAAATCTAAGCGTGTGTTCTCAAGCTTCACATACATATCAACAATATATTATTGAAGCAAACGACACGCCCTTAGGAGGTCATTGCCTTGCCGGATTTGGAATTTGTAGGCATAATATTCTCTACAAGATATATGTTGCCCCCGAGTGTTATGGCCAGTCCTTGCAACTACACCGAATACAACAATCAGAACAGAAAAATACACGAGACCTCACACAAAAAAATGGGAGCAAAACATGACAACAAAGTATAATGAAGTGTTTGTATGTTAAATACCAGCAGCTTGTTCGGACAAAAAAGCAGTAATCTCTATAACTGCAGGCGGGTTGATGGGGTTATCTGCATTGTCTACTTGTTCTCTACCACCTTTGGACATTTTCTTATGCCCTTGGTGCCAGCCACATGCACCATATGGGTAAATCAGCGGGTACTGCAGTGCATCATAGCAACCGTAATAGTGCATAATCATGTGGGATTCATCTGACTTCACATGTACGAATATATATGGGCTGCTATGTTGGCTGGTGGAAGACTCTTCAGTCCATACAACAGCAACCTCTTCAGCAATAGGCATATTGTAGATGCGTTGATCAAGAATTAGATCCTTGTTAATGCGGATTTCCGTGTCATCAGCTATGTCAATTTCTCGTAGCGACTTAAAAAAATTTGCATACGGGTTATACTGCATAATGTCCATTATTATAGATATGACATCAGGTCGGAGCTCAGGGAAAAGGCCTAAACGGTTTCCGCGTTCATGTTCAGCAACATAGAAATATAATTGTAGATATATTGCTTTATGGTTAGTAAAATCAGGGAGGAGATCAGGGATAAAGTGGTACATTTGTCCATGGAGCTTGAAAACATATATGCCTTTTTCAGTTTTTGAATCGAATATTCCACCAAGGGAGCTGAAAGCGAAAAGGTTATTGTAAAGTCTACCATATGTCCTGAAATGCATGGAATCATCATCTTGAGAGGTGAATAGCCTGATAAGTTCTGAAGGGTACGCATCAGAAGCAATTTTTGTTTCCCCACCACTACAACAGAAGCCGGGTGCTTCGTAGCAGAATTTTTTTGCAAAACAAAACGTACAAACTGTGGTGGAGATAACTCCAGTGGCGCGCTTGGCACACATTGGCCCACCATTAGAGCTGCCTGGACTAGAGTAATAATTTTTAAGATTAGAAAGTAATGGAAATAGGTGAAATCTATTAACAACAAAGCAGAAGGTGGGTAGTTACGCGTTGGGTGTTACTGCTGCCTTTTATTGTGTGTTCTTCGCACTGGCACGTCCACGTCAGGTGTCTGTGAAGGCACCCGTCTATGATGGACAACGGGTGCAGTCCGCGTTGAGGACAGGAAACCCAAGTCAGCATGTGGGCTTTCATTTTGCTGAACTGATTTCATGCGTTTGGATACCCGTGTCTTGGACGTTGACGGTGTATTTTTAGGATCTATTTATGGATACGCAACTTTTACAAACCGTAAACATCTAAGGTAGAGGTATTTGATGTTGGAGAAGTAATTTAGGGAAGAAAGACATTTGGAACGTAACAAAGCCATGTACTAACTTGTATGAACAACAGTATATGTACATGAAAGCAAAGGAGGGAGGAACAAGTAATACCCATAAGTTGTGTTCAGCAGGGCCTTAGGTGGGTCAACATTGTGCAGGACAACGATGGCAGAGTAACTGGCAAGCTGTCCACTTCACGCGTCTGTATGCAAGTAGTAGGATTTGGCAACAAATTTGGAACACCCACAAAGAGAATAGGAACAAAAGGATACACAAAATTAGGGATTTAAAACGAATCAAATTAAGGGCATGAAATTTAAAATGGCAAACATTTCATTCTAAATAGAATCTTTATATATAATTTAGTAGAGTACTTACAACACAGGTAGGCTCAAGCACATTACTATTAGATAAGAAGCAAAATACATAAGAGGTCTGCTCATAAATGTAGAACACTGGATTACACAATACGATGTATGTAAAAAAAATAAAGAAAGGTGCAGGAGCATGTCCAAACAAAGCAGCACGCCAGCTTACAAGGTGGCAGGTTCTAATGCAAAAATGTACTGGGGGTATAGTTTAAGCTAAGAAGTTGTTCTTATACAAAAGGAACAACTTGTACATTAGATCAAATGTAAATGCCCACACAAAAGGAAGCACCTCAATGCACAGACTATTTAGTTTTTGTACGCTTAAGTATAGTTTCAAGCTCAGATGGAACAACAAGGAGCGGAACAGCAGCCCCTGTTCCAGTGGCAGATGAGCTTCCAAAAGATGGCCTCGACTTACACTTTCTCGGAGGGGGAGGAGGAGAGATCATTGTCGGTATTTGGAAGAGTTCACCATGAGGAGTTAAGCATTCTTGCTCTACAACCAGTGCACTTGGCTGAAGGCCATCGACAATCCCTAGTATACGTTCCCTAACAGTTGCATAGCTTTCGCGTTCAAGGGAGTACATAATAGCAGCATAGTTTGCACCTTTGTAGTTTGCATCATTTATTTTGAAGTTGTAGAGGCGCATAAGGTAAGCAATGGCTTTCTTTGCAACACTCTGCTTTGCATCAAAGCGTGTATCACAATAATCTCCAAAGATACACTCCATTACATCAGCACTGGAACAATGTTTAATTGTTAACCAAGAAGTGAAGGAGTACTGTCTAAAACAGATGGTCTCAATTGGAGTCAACAAGGCTTGGGTGTGGTTAACGACAGTGCGCAGCACTTCAATATAATTGATGCACACATGTTTAGGACAGAACTTAGTATTCATGCACTCATGTTCATGCACAACAATATTTGGTTCTTTCTTTTCAATCCGTTCCAGTTCCAGTTCCAAACGTTTCAAGTTATAGAGCCTAGCACACCGTTCAAACATTTGTTTTCTTTCTGATGTGAAATCCTCAACCCGGACATGGTACATATGCATAAGCTTCCGGACAGCTTGTTTAGCAGCTCTTTCACAAGACTCCTCTAAATTACTCGCCTTTCCACCAATAAAGACATAACCAATTGCGAAGCATTCCGTCGTAACAGTCACGCAAGCATTATTCTAGGCCATATCAACAAAGTCATAGACAGGTACTGGGAAATGCATGCATTCAGTAATCTGGCGTAAAAGAGGTCGAAATGGAATTGAAATTATCTTGGGTGGCATAGCCATAACCGGTAACGTAAAGAACTGATTTCAGGGGTGCATGGTCATGCCACAAGCAAAGATCCTCGAGCTATAAGTGATGTATGCCATTTGTTAACCACTGCTATGTACCAATCTATATTTCTGCATGGAATTATCTTTTGTTATGGCAAATAGAAAAAGGGGAGCATAGATGGAGGGCAGTTGGCACCACATATGCTGGTCGACCAGATGTATAATTGGCATTCGCTAAGACACCATGTCAATTCCTATTAAGAACGCAGTTTTGCCAATATTATACAGAGGGTGTATGACACATTTGTCAACATGGCTACCAAGAACTAATATGAAGCTGTGTACTTACCGTAATATTGTGGTAATTGTAAACTATACGTAACCAGGTTACATGGGTCTGACCACAAAATCTAGAAGACTACAGTAGGGAGTACACATAGGTAAAAACTTACAAGGCACTAACAATAGTACACGTCAGTAAACTAGCATGTTTGGTAAGAGGATATACTCTTTTAAGGGAATATGTAGCAATTGGGACGTATAAAAAAACAACTGAACAAACTTGTAAACTGCACAACAAACACCAAATAACAAAGGCAGCACACACATGGCAATTGTGACACGATATTTAGCATAGAAGATAATACCTGTGAATGTCTGCTTAAAAACGATAATACCAGAGGCCTGAATAGGTATATATGTGAGAAGAAACCTACACGAAATTACGAAAAACATTAGTAAAGAGTACAAGAGTACGGGAGCGCGTATCATGAGAAATAACACTTTTTACAATAAATTACATCTTCACCAGCAAGGTGTAACGCGTACTGTTATTATAGTAAATGTAAGTATATGCTAGCTATGCCAAAAGCACATTATATAACACAATATAATATCTACCAACAAACAATCAAGCAGAAAAGTAATAATTTTTCATGACTATTAGTTTTTTCCAATTCAGACAACCATGCAAGATCAAGCACAAAAGTAATAAACTGCCATAACAAAGTGATTTTCCAAGTTAGTAAAACATATTTGAGGGAAGCCACATTTGTATCACGGTAATATGTTCACCATTTCCTTTTCCTAATTGTACATTTTCTTCTCCCCTTAGATGGTGTGTAGAATACATAATTGAAATGAGTTTTACATATCCTAAATCTCTAAACCTAAAATAATGTCAGTCTCTCCCTATGCGCCTCTTCGTTCAACAACTATTCACATTTTTTTTAACTAATATTTACCAACATGTTGTACATGGACTGAAAAACTGCATATGTAGGTATGGAAACTGGTAATTAACAGCAGTAATACGAGTAAAAGTAATTACATATTTAACATGTTAAAAGTAATTACTTTACATATATTGGCTCATCACTTTTCCCTCCAGATAACAGCAGGCAAGCAGTAAAATTAATTAACATATTTGACATGTAACTACTTAGGCCACTAATTTGCAAACTATTTTTAATTAGTATGAAACTACCTAAGATACATAGTGGCTCATTTGTAAAGCAGAGAAAGTAAAATTTGAACATTAGCATAAAAAAAGTTATGGTTAATATTTTTTTCCAGTAGAATAACAGCTATTCGTATTGCATTACGGCATTAAGAAATATGTCAATGTGAAGGTCCATTCGGTACAAAAAGGAAATGTATTGAGTTAATTGTCATAGTTGATAGTAGTATTTGCTAGATATGTCATTGTAATTGTTCTTGATCAATGATGTTAAGCGTTTGTAGTACAGAACACATGTAGGAGCCAAAGCAGTATGCAAAACAGCTGAAGATAAAGGAGGAAGAAGGAAGCAATACCAACTGGAATATGAGCAATAGCACACAAGCAAGGGAAATAGAAGGAAACGCCTTTATATATGGGGAAGGAAGGTGAGAAGAGGTGAGACCTAAAAAAATATGAAGGGCAATAGTGTAAATAGGATTATATTAGAGGACGAATGGAAGTACTGCATATCAGTTGCAATCCCTCATATGCCGGAATTTAGGAGCACATAACTACCTATATTACCTATTTTACAGAATACATGGAAGATAACCAAAACCTGTTCCACATAAAGAAGTCTGAAAAAGAGTGGAAGTACCCAAGAAAACAGGAGGAACACACAATTTTTGGAGGGAAAAGTACATATAAAAATGGCTCACAACCAACAACATAGCAAGTAACTATTAAATACGAATTGGAATACATGGAAATACCAAAAAGTATGCAAATATAAAAAGATGGTGGCAGAATAATACAGAGGAGAATGAAAAGGACTTTTTTTTAAAAAAACTAAAACTTACAGATAAGCAAGTGGGTCACCATGGGCCGGGTTAACCGATTCCCATGGCCAGTTGGAAGAGGATTGCAAGGCTAATTCCACTGTACAAAATGGAGTAATTTAGCGGGCCAATAGCCTAGACTTGTCGGATCTCATGACCCGGGTTTTGTGCTGGTATAGCCCAAGATTCATAAGTCATGGCCCGGCCTCCACGGCTCTCATAGACAGGCTTCTTGTTTTTGTGTAGTTGTCCGCGTCGAATGGGCGGGCCAATGACCTAGGCTTGACGACTCTCATGACCCGGGTTCTTTGCTGGATATGGCCCGAGATACATGGGTCATGGCCCAGCCTCCACAGCTCTCATGGCTAGGCTTCTTTTTTTTTGGTGTAATTGTCCGCGTCGAATGGGCGGGACAATGACCTAGGCTTGACGACTCTCATGACCCGGGTTTTTTGCTGGATATGGCCCGTGACTCATGGGTCATGGCCCAGCCTCGACGGCTCTTATGGCTGGGTTTCTTTGAGTGCAGCAGACCGCGTCGAATGGGTTTATGGCCAATTCCACCGGGTTTCAGCTGGTCCAGGGGTTGCGGACGGGGGCCAAGAGGGTCTGCATTTGTAACAGTAATTTCCTCAACCATTTTCAAACTTGCATAGATGATGCAGAATGGACGAGAAGACCCGGTGGAGGTGAGGGATCACGTGTCGTAGACCACGTGCCGAGGATTCTTGCGGATGGACCCAAGAAGCTAGAGTTTTTTTTCGTTTGGGCCAATATTTAGTGAATAGCCCAGCTTTTGAAATCCATGAAGCCCATGGACCTGGAACCCTTTTCTCGTGTTCAATGAATGTTGCGTTTAATGAAGATGGAGCCCTGTGGTCGAATCGTGCGGCTAAAGTTCATCCGTAGGCAACGACTGGGATTGCATTTCGCTTAGGAACAGTGAATTTCAGTGTTTTAACACTCGGTTCACTATTCCTTTAAGATTAAATTCTGTTTTGACTTTCTGGGTGGTAAGCTACGTTTTGAGCTTCAATAATAATAAGCTTGGACTATATTTCTTTTAAAGCCCGTATTTGAATGGTTTTAGCAAATGAATTTTGTAAAGAACTGAATTATACACAAACGCGATTATGTTACGAGATTTTGATATATATCTGACTCGAGAATTATGAATTGATATTTAGAAAATATTGAATTTTGAATTATGTATTTTGATTCTGTTTCTGTGAGGGGAAGAAGCTGCTAGAGCAGTGATGAACAACAATCTGTATTCTGTATATTCTGTATTCTGGGGACATGTCCTAAAAAGTCTTGCAAGCACTACATAACGGGAGAGGGAGACGTCCCTTGTAAAAGCCTAAAGACTTCGCGTGGATGGCAACTCTATTCGTGTTCTCGCCCTAGTATGACATTATTTCGAAAGAAAAATAGAATATATATTTGAATATGCAAGCGATTTCGTGGAAAGATATTTCAAACGTTATTTCCGACTAATATAATCTTTACTCGTCCAAGTTTATAGAATTTATATACTAAATATGGGAATTATTTTCTAAGAAAGTCATTAGGAATTAGTTAAAGGAGTTATGTTGCACATATTTGGATTAGAGGTGATTCTTTTGAAACACAAAAGCGGGAGATATTACTATATCTTAGAATATGTCAGGATTAGAGTTGATTTTGGAGGTCGTATTAGATTCTATGGTTCCTCCAATTGAAAGTATATACTATTTATTCTGTGAAGTATTAATTCGCATGATTATTTTAAACAAGTAACATTGTAAATTATGTTTAAGTATTTGTTATATGATTCCTTCATTATTATGACGTTCCTGTTTCTTGATTTCAGATGTCTCGTAAGATAAACTTAAATCTGTAAATACGTTTTAAGCCACTAAAAAGATTTTCTGGTTGGGCAGTGTGTACTCAGTTTCGCTGATTTTGTTCTAGGAACCTGTCCTGGTGGGGGCAGCTTTCAATGTTAGTGATTTTTGCAGGAAATGTTGAAGCGAACTCCGGTGTGGTTAAAGAATCATGAATGTTATAAGAGATGATTTTCGGATGAGCTATGGTGGAGATTATATAGTTTAATTGAAAAGATTTCTTAGGGTGTATTATTGTATTATTTCGGAGATCCGGTTTGATCATTTCATATAAATGTATTTATATTTTTGGATGTTGTTGTCGGGTTATAACCCCACCGGTCCAGGATTGTATAAAAAGGTTATGTTTCTGCTGCAAGAGTAAATGTAATTCGAAGTTTATTAAGTGTTAATCAAGATTTGTGTATCTTAAGTGTGATTAGTAGCAGCTCAGAAGTGCGAGTTGTTACAGTAGATCTTGAAGGAATTAACGCATTATGTACATTCTTCTCTAAATCTCCCTTTTTTATATTTTCTTTTACATTACATTGATATATATTCATATGCATGATTGTATGATTTAATGCTTTCATCACCTCACATATTATTATTGCTAATCAAAGACCTAGAGAACTATTCTATTATTAATCAGATAATTTGGACAACCTGATAGGTTCCTTGTAAATTTGATTGCCTAATAACTTGTCATTAAAAATAGTCTTTTTGATGTGTTTCATGAACCAATTTAGACTAATATTTTAGGGTGCTTAAAATATTCTGTGGTTATTCTTTTGCATAAAACTTGACATGAATTGATATTAAGTAGAGGCCAGTAATGGGCGAATGTGGTTCATTATGACCGTGTTCATACCCTCACCCCCGAACTCAATCTATGGTTCATTGACCATCAATGGAGTCATGACGGGGAAATCTACATTGGATAAGTCCTAAAGTTGTCGCAAGGTTTCCCAATATCCAATTAAGTTTATGAGTCTTCCTTTATAGATTTGTTGGCGACTTCAATACGTTTTCAATAAAACCTTAACAATGAGGTAGTCAAATACGAGCTCACACCGCGTCGGCGAAATAAAATCACGCCTACAATAATGGATTTAGATAACAACAAGATTTTTGTAAGCAGGCATGTTGTTTTCAAGGAACATATATTTCCTTTCCTTCTCAAGGAAGGAAATAGCGAGTTCATGGAAGCCTTGAGAAATCAAGTGCAGCATAACACTAACGATATGCAGATGCTATTGATGTTAACCTGTCTAATGAAATCTATGAGCATGATGTGCAGGAAACTAATAATGAGATGGATCTCAATCCAGCTTCAAACACCTTGTTGGAAGAATTAGCACCAGTTGAGACTCAGGTGAGGGTAGAACCAACTCTTCTTAGTAGAAGGATTTATTCCTAGTAGATACAAAGATTTCATCATTGATCTACAGGAATGAAGAATACAGAACATTCAACTAATATGATTACTGCTAGATTGGAGCATTCAGAGTATTACTCCAAATATTACTTAGCATCTTTGAATAATGTGCTAAGAGTGAGAGAACCAACACATTACATAGAAGCCTCTCAAGATGAAGGGTGGGTTCAAGCCATGTAAGCAGAATTGAAAGCCTTACAGGACAATGAAACTTGGGAAATGGCTTCATTACCCAATGATAAGAAGGCCATATATTATAATGGGTGTACAAGATCAAGTTTACACCAGATGGAAAGGTGGATAAACTCAAGGCTAGACTGGTTGCTAGAGGAGACAAGCAGATCAAAGGGAAAGATTACAAACATACTTTCTTCCCCGTGACTAAGTTTGCTAGTGTAAGATTGCGCATTGCTCTTGCCACTACACTTGGATGGAATCTGTATCAGTTAGACATTAACAATGCCTTTCTTCATGGGCACTTGGAAGAAGAGGTGAACATGAAACCACCCAAAGGGTACACAGGAGCTAAAGATTTTGCAAATTTAAAGGAATTTGTATGGTTTGAAGCAAGCTTCAAGACAATAGAATTTTGAGTTTACAAAATACTTTGTTGAGCATGGATACACTAAATCAAAGAGAGACTATTGTTCCATGTTCTCTAAGAGAAGAAATGGGAAACAAACCATTATTCTGGTTTATGTGGATGGCCTCCTGGTCACTAGAGATGATGAGGAGATTAGACAAGTCAAGCAAGGTTTGTATGAAGCATTTACTGTGAAAGACCTTGGTGAAATTAGATACTTTTGGGGCATAGAAGTAGCCAGAAGCAGTGCAGGCACTCTCTTCAATCAAAAAAAATTTGTATTGGACATTCTAAAGTCCACTGGCATAAAAGAATGTAAGCCAACAAAATTTCATTTCCCAAAGGGAATCAAGATTTGTATTGAACAAGGGGAGTTGCTAGAGGACCCGGAAACTTACAGAAGAATTATTGGGAAGCTCCTTTATATGAATCTTACTAGACCGGACATCTCTTACAGTGTGCAACAGCTTAGTCAATTTATGAGTGCACCTAGGAAACCACATCTACAAGCATCCATCCATGTGGTTAAATACCTTGTTGGCACTCTTGATTAGGGCTTATACTATCCTTCTAACTCCACTCTCACACTTACAGCTTTTTGTGACTTAGACTGGAGTAGTTGTGCTTTCAGTGCAAGGTCCCTTACAGGATATTGCATCTTTCTAGGCAACCCTCTTATTTCCTAGAAAATAAAGAAACAAAAGACTGTTTCTAAGTCATCTACTGAGGCAGAATATAGGTGCATGTCAAAAACTACCAGTGAGATTGTCTAGATACATGTATGCTTGAAGACTTGGGATTTCAAATCCCCACCCCTATTGATCTATTTTGTGATAATAAATCTGCAAATCATCTGGCTTATAATCCTATTTCCATGAGAGAATAACCAAGCACTTGATTGTTGACTGCCATTATGTTAGGGATCACATTCAAGATGGTCTCTTGAAGGTGCTGCATATCAAATCATTCCTGCAATTAGCTGATATGATGACTAAATCCTTAAGTGCTCAATAACACAATCATCTAGCTTTCAAGCTGGGCATTTTCCTCTGCTCTAGCTTGAGGGGGGGTATTGAACATCCTGTATTCTAGCTATTTTGTTTTTGTCATGGGTCAGCTTTATGTACAGCTGTTTTATTGATCTTAGGATGATTTGTATAGCTATTTTTTTATTTTGTCCTTTTGTACACATATTCCACTAGAATAAAAAAGGCCAAGGGCTGCTATACAAGGGATGTAAGTATCTGAAAAAATGTAACCCTTAATCCATCTGAAACATAAAGGGAAAAAAATTGGGAATTGAGGGTTGCGGTTAGCCAAAAAATCGCAGCCCTTTATGATAAAGGGCTGCAGTTTTTAAATAAACCGCGACCCTTAATGGAAGGGATGCGGTTAATTAAAAAACCGCAACCCTTTACTTATTTTTGGACTTATTTTCGTGCATAATTATGCTTCCCTCGCCTAGCCATTGCATTCTCTAATCTCTAACCCTAGCTAGCCGTCCCGTCTCTCTCTATCTCTCCCACTCCCCACCCGGCCTCTTTCGCACTCCCACCTAGGGATGGGCATAGGACCAGGACCCTACCCGGACCCTACTGGACCCGACCCAAATTTAAGGGTCTGGGTCCAACTTTTTCAGACCCTAAGGGTCCGGGTCCGGGTCAAGGTCCAAGTAAATCTTTTAGGGTCCGGGTCTTGATATTTTGTACCCGGACCCAACCCAGACCCGACCCGACCCTTAGACCCTAAAAGTATTTAATATATTAGTTTTAACTCTTTTTTTCCTTGTTTTTAAATATTAGTCTTCCAAGACATTATTTGTATTGTCCTAAATAGTATAAATTGCTCTAGACATAATTATTATTGTAGTTTATAATTTTTCTTATTTATGGGTCTTTTTTCTCGATGATCATTTTTGGTCATGAAATATTAATAATGCTGACAATTTGGCAAAAATAAAGAAATAGGCCTCGACCCTAGACCCTACAGGACCTAAGGGTCCGGGTCCAATTTTTCCTGACCTTTAGGGTCGGGTCCGGTCCGGATCTTGGTCCGCAAAAAATTTAGGGTCCGGGTCTAGGGGTCCAAGTGGACCCGACCCGCACCAAACCTTGCCCATCCCTACTCTCACCCAGCCTCTCTCTCTCTCATTCCCCACCCCGCCTCTCTCTCCCTCCCACCCCCGCCTTTCTCTCTCTCTCTCTCTCTCACTCCCCACCCCGCCTCTCTCTCACTCCCACCCCTTGCCTCCCTCTCTTCAATCCCTCGCTAATCTAATCTCCCCGCCGCTTGTACACCTTGCATCCTCTGTCATCTTTGTTTGTGCTATGTCAAGCTCTTCGTGCTCTGTCACGCGGTGGTGTATGCTCTGTCGGTGCTGCTCGTACGCCGCTGTTGTTGGTACCCTGCGTTGCTGCCGACGCCATATCTATTGTTGTTGTCGTGCGTTGCTGCCGCCGCCACTGCTGGCAGTGCTGTCCCTCAATTTTTTATTGAAAAAAAAAGTATTTTTTACACAACAAAAACCAATGTGGGAAATTTAATATTTTACATGAAATATCGTTTTTAATAATTTTTCAGTTTGTTCATGAGCTTTCGAGCCGAGCCGAGCCAAGGCTAAGGATCGTTAAAATCTTGAGTTCGACGTGTTAACCATCACATAAAGATAAACTATGATTAAAGTCCACCATGAAAAATATTTCCTATATTAGTATAAATTTTATTTCATGCATTAAATCCTTTGAAAAAGTTTGAGAATTATTTATCGAAATTACAAGTATTATATATAATTTTTTTTGAGTTTGTCGCGAGCTTTTCGAGTCGAGTAGGGATTAGCTTAGCTCGACTCGTTAGTCATTGAGTCGAGCCTACTCGATTTGAGTTTTGACCGAGTTTTGGCCGAGTCGATCTCGAGTAGCTCACGAGTTGTCTCGTCTCATTTACACCCCTAGATATGATGGATATATATCAAGGGTTTGCGCTCACCTCTTCCATCATCTTTTTCATCTTCGTCGACCTCTAATTGCAACCTGCATCCTTTATCAATTAGCGTTAGAAGATGGCAGGTGGGTGAAAGAATAGCGGGGCAGATTGTGTGTGTCATCCAGGCTAATGCAGAGATTCTGAGAATATGAGGAAAGAGATCATTGAATAATATCTTCATAGGCTTATTGAAGAATCTTGGAATTATGTAATTGGGTCATATTTTCCCTATATATGTATAAATAACATAATTTGTAATGAAAAATAATACTTTTATGTATAAGTAATGTTTGGGAATCAAGGGCTGCAGTTTTGCTAAAAACTGCAGCCCTTAATTGACCGCCACCCTTCAAAAATGTTAAGGGCTGCTAGGCCAAGGGTTGCGGTCGAAAAATGCAGCCCTTAGGCCACTTTTGACCGCAGTCTTGGCCTTTTTTCCTCTAGTGTTCCTAGGTTTAGCTTTCCTTCTTTAGGATATATATACTCTTGTATAGTGCAGCGCCGTTTTCATGTTTTTCATGAGATCATTCTTGTAAACCAAAGAGAGAAAAGAGTGAAGCATCAATTGTGCTGACAGAAAACCAAAGTTGAGTCTTTGTGTGAAATTCTTTACCATTAAACATCATCTTGATTCCTAGCGCATAGTTGATGGGTTTTAAAATATACCGCAAGTGCACGGTGTCTGTTTGGCAGAAACTGGCAAATACGGGTCGATCCACAGGGAGAGGAGTTCTACAGATTTATGTTCAATTATCTAACTACTTCCAGAGAGGAAAAATAATTGAGGAATTAATAACTAAGCTAGAGTAAACTAGAACGCAGAAAAATGAGAATTTATCAAATAATTAAAAACCTAGGGCAATCGATCGGTCCACCATGCTTATACCAGTTTAATCAATATAATATAGTTCAACAACACTTGGATTGAGGTTCGAATAAACGAAGTATTTCGCTAATCCTTGGTCAGGCATTAACAACTCCTAGATTAACATATGCCAGTACGGTCGCTCAACATAATCAAATCTACCTATTGTAACAAGCCTCTAATGAATATGATCTTTCGATTCTAATTCTTATTAGCTAAACATAACTCATGATATTGCGCAATTACATGAATTAAACAAGTATAACAAATCAATAGGAATTATTTTAATTCAATCCAATTATTGAAGAACATCAAACCACAATCAAAAAGGTATAAACATGGCTTCCCTCTCTAAACCCTAGAAATAGACTACTCACTCATTATAACAAAGAACTCAATAAACAGGATCAAAGTAAAAGAATTCATTAAATTAAAGAAAGTAAAGAAGAATACCGAATGATTGAAGAACAATGAAAAGGGAAATCGACAATCTATATAATCTTCCAATGTAAAAGTTCAACAAAAGTAGAGAGAATAAACTAAGTGTTTGGCCCTAAAAACGTAGAAAAATCCCCTCCGTTCCACGAAAATACTAAAAACCTATTTATACTAAATACAAAACCGGCTAAAAAAAACCGAAAAATCGCGTCCTGAGAGTCCGCCGGTCGGCCGACGGGGCGAAATCCGCCGTCGGGCGACGCGGTGATCGCAGACTTACGACGAAGGAAAAATTCCGCCCGGTCAACCGGGCGAAATCCGCCCGGTCGGGCGCGTAAGCGTTTTTCTTCGTCTGATCGCCCGGTTGACCGGGCGAAATAGAGGATGAAAAATCCCAAGTGTTGAAGTTCGCCCGGTCGGGCCACTCCGCCGTCGGCCGACCGGCGAAGGTATTTACTTGTCTTTTTCTTCGTGGAATCCAACCAAAATGCTCATGCGGTCTTCCGGATACGCCTTGGACCTTGTGTGGATTGTTGGACTTCCGTGTTGCGACTCCGATAAAGGTACAGAGTACCAAATCCGCATCAAAACCTGCAAAACACGACAAGAACTCCAAACACATCAAATCCACAAGAAAAGGGCTCGAAAGAGCCTAAATCGACTATCAAAACTAAGGGGATTAGAGTAAATAATCGATGAATAATGAACACATCAAAATCCCCCAAGCTAACCCTTTTGCTTGTCCCTAAGCAAAACCATGACATGAACAAGAATATGATTGCCTCACCCCTTCAAATATGAAAACAGAGATCAAAATTTTTTTATAAGGCTCACAAATCATTCAAGCAGGCACAATTCAAGTTCAACTGTTCAGATCACTCTAGTTACCAATCACCCAAATAACCAATCCAATGCAGCTGCCTTATATGACGTACAAATCTTGAAAAGGTACTCACTGGGGTGTCACTCCTCTCGATATTTTGTGGCAGGCAAAAGATGTGCCCGATCGCTCACCATCCCAACCATAATGACCCTTCCCACTCACACTCTCATGTGTTTAGAAAGGTGATAATATCACTCAACCTAATCATGTCGACTCAAGTAGCGAACGTACTCTTTAACTTTGACAAACTGACCACATCAATCCGATAGACAATATAAGCGCAAGCTCAAGAGGACTTTTTCGGGGTTGTAATGGGGCTTAGGTATGGGTATGGATTATGTATGGGAAATGTGGTGGAGAAAACCAAGAATAGGGGAGCACAAGTTATTAGAAGTATCCACCTGGATATAGCCAATAATAATTTCCCAATTCTATAAATCACCAAATCTGCGATGAACTCATTCTAGAAACAGCGTGATTGAAATTTTTTTTTTTTCTTTGCAAGCACTTGGAAAAGAAAGAATTTTTGATTTTTTTTTTTTTTCGTTTCTTCTTTTTCAATTTTTTCTTTTTTTTCTTTCTCTTTGCATTTTTTCAATCCCATAATCACATGTATTTCATTTTGCTCATTCTTTTCTTTTTCTCAATTTTTGTACCTTAAGACAATCGTTTCCATCCAAAGTAACTCATAAAAACTATCTCAGATGCTAACTCAACCATATGCTCCCCCAAGCTAGGCTTGGGATTAGTATCAAAACAGAGGTATGGGCATGTAATGAGGTTAAGTAACATGAAACAGTCATTAGGCTCAGCAGGGCTAAGGAGGATAAAAGTATATCATGAAAATCACTTTAAGGTTCAAAAAGCAGACAAAAAGAACGCCTCTATCAAAGCAATTGCCACAAGTCATCAGATCTCAATGCGTACGATGTCAAAGTCAAGATCGGTCGGCTAAAGAGGAACTAACACACAAGAAAAAACGAGAATGGATATAGAAATGAATCCATTGGCAAAAATGAATCCTCACAGTCTAACCAGATCAAGTATGCAGTCAAGATAAGCGCTTTATTATCAAAACTCATTGAGGGTCAAGGCATTTAGAGTTCACATTCCAGCATCACAAACTCAAGTGCCCAACTATCCAGATAAAGAGCCCAAATATACTTTCAAAGAACATCATGGGGCACAGGGAAGCAATCACACCAATCCAGTCAAATCGTATTTTTCGTATTTTTTCAGCAATAGTTTTTTTTTTTTTTTTTTTTTTTTTTTTTTTGAAAGCAAATAAATCGGCCTAAGAAAGCAAAAAGATCTACACTAAAAGGTAGTAAAAAAGAGAAAATACATACAAAAATCCTCCCCCAGTGAACGTGGCAATGTCCTCGGTCTCGCAAGATGAACTATAGGACTATGCTTAGAGGAAAAATTAACGTTAGTACGCTCCTGCTCTCTACTACGGGTTGCCTCCCGCTTAGCGCTGGTTTATAAAGGTCCCGCACGACCATATTACCTCCTCAATCTCAAATCGGAGGGGCTTGGCAATGAGTGCCCCCCTCATCAAACATTTTCCTCCTGCAGCAATTTTGCTCAAGCATAGGAGACTTAACAGCATTGGTTAGTTTAAAAGTGACATTATCATCACCAACACTCAAAGTTAAAGACCCAGACTTGACATCTATAACAGCACCAGCTGTACACAAAAACGGCCTACCAAGAATAATAGGAATTTGGGCATCCTCCTCCATATCAAGCACCACAAAATCAACAGGAATATAAAACTTTCCCACCCTAACAGGGACGTCTTCTAAAACACCTAGAGGGTATTTTATAGAACGATCGGCCATTTGCAAAGTAATTTGAGTGCACTTAAGTGCTCCCATATTCAGTTTCTTATAAACAGATAGAGGCATGACAGACACAGAAGCACCTAAATCACACAATGCCTTATCTATAAATAACGCACCTACATGGCAAGGGATGGAAAAACTACCAGGATCCTTCAACTTAGGTGGGGTTCTATTTTGTAAAACAGCACTACACTCTTCAGTTAGAGCGACTCGATCTACCCCACCAAAGTCTTTCTTTTTAGTAATCATGTCTTTCAAAAACTTAGCATAAACAGGCACTTGAGAAATAAGTTCAGTAAAAGGAATTGTTACCTCAAGGTTCTTGACCATAGTCAAGAACTTACCAAGTTGTTGATCGACCTTCGACTTCTGCATCCTATGGGGAAAAGGTAGCCTTGGTGTAATAGGCGTTTCAGAAACCTTTTCCCTCCGCTTTCCTGTCTGATCTTCCTTAGCTAGTTCAACCTCAGACATCGAATTCTTCTCCGCTTCTTCCTCTACCACTTCTTTCTCCTTGCTAGGAGCATCATCATCAATGGGCATGGGAGGAGCATCATAAACAGTGCCGCTACGAAGTGTAACGACATTGACAGTCTCCTTTGGGATGGGTTGTCCCGGCAGATGACCTGGTTGCCTCTGTGCATTATTTTCCGCCACCTGAGCAAGTTGAGTCTCCAAATGCTTGGTGGTGTTCTTCAGCTCCTTGATGCTCTCCTCATGATTTTTCTGCATAGAAACCATCATTTTCATTAGATCAGACATAGTAGGCTCTTAGAGCCGGGTATTATAAGGAGTTTCTTCGCCGATAGCCTTGGGGTGAAGGCCTATTGAAACCGGGAGGGGGTTTTGAGGAGCCCCTTGATAATATGGTTGTCTAGCAAAGCATGTTGTGGTGGGTTTTGATGTGGTGGTTGGTAGGAAGATTGTGGTGGAGGTTGAGGATTTTGAACATTGTTGTTCTTGTAGGAAAAATTAGGATGTTCTCTCCAACTTTGGGTTGTGTGTGTTAGAGTATGGGTTGTGTGGAGGTCTTTCTTTGAAAAACATTTGCATGCGCCGAGTTGATTCGGGATCGGGTTGATTGTAGCAACAATCATGACCAAAGTGGCCTTGAACACCACACACTTCACAAAAGGAAGAAGTAATAGGAGCCATGGAAGACATTGCATTAATACTCATAGGCGGAATAATAGGCTCGCAAAGATTTCGGCGAGTCCATCTTCATGCTCAATTGGGCTACTTGTGAAGACAACAAGGCATATGCATCAATATCCAACTTTTTCTTTGTAATAGTCCCGGAAGAACTATGATCATTCTCGCTAAGTTGGCCGAAAAATTATATCCTTCATCCACCTCCTTATCTAAGAAGACTCCCCCTGCGGATGAATCAACCGTACTCTTGATATGAGGTTGTAGACCATTGTAGAATGCTTGGGTGATGAACCACTTATCCAGTTGTGGTGTGGGCATTCTCTCTGCAGATCCTTAAACCTATTCCATGCTTCCTTCGAGTGTTTCATCGGGTTCTTGTTGGAAGGTGGCAAGCTTGTGTCTTATTTCTACCGGTTTTGGTGGGAGGGTAGTACTCTTTCGGGAATGCTTCGGATATAGCACTCCACTCGGTTTCATTAACATCATTCACCCACTTCGTGCCTTGTCCTTTAGTGAAAATTCAAAGACCATAACCTTCAAGCTGGTCGGGAGTGACCCCTTGGTGCTTAACGGTACGACAAAGTTGTTGAAACCGTTGTAAATGATTTGCGGGGTCTTCGGATGGATGCCCTCCAAATTGGTTCCGTTGGATCATATTGATGAGGGCGGGCTTGATCTCAAAATTTGCCGCTTGAATGTCGGGCATAGTAGGCCCTGTGGAAATACCACCGGGAGAAGGTACCCCATAAGATTTCAATGACTTAGGAGGCATGATTGGCTCTGAAGGACCTTACGTGGATTTTCCTTGGTTAGCAGACCGTTTTTCTTCTTTTGTTGCTTTTTGAGTTCTTGGGATGGTTTTCTCAAGATCGGGATCGGTTGGACCCGGAGTACCTGTTCTCTTAGACTCGGGCATAAAAGAAACAAAGAAAAATGTGCGATGAGATGGTCTCAGTGGAACTTGAAGTTCCAATGAGACAAGCAGAACTAGATTCAAATAATTAATCGAAAGCTATAGAAACTAGCCGTCTCCCTGACAACGGCGCCAAAAACTTGATGGGTTTTAAAATATACCGCAAGTGCACGGTGTCCGTTTGCGTAAAGCGGCAAATACGGGTCGATCCACGGGGAGAGGAGTTCTACATTTATGTTCAATTATCTAACTACTTCGAGAGAGGAAAAATAATTGAGGAATTAATAACTAAGCTAGAGTAAACTAGAACGCGAGAAAAATGAGAATTTATCAAATAATTAAAAACCTAGGGCAATCGATCGGTCCACCATGCTTATACCAGTTTAATCAATATAATATAGTTCAACAACACTTGGATTGAGGTTCGAATAAACGGAGTATTTCGCTAATCCTTGGTCGAGGCATTAACAACTCCTAGATTAACATATGCCGGTACGGTCGCTCAACATAATCAAATCGACCTATTGTAACAAGCCTCTATTGAATATGATCTTTCGATTCTAATTCTTATTAGCTAAACATAACTCATGATATTGCGCAATTACATGAATTAAACAAGTATAACAAATCAATAGGAATTATTTTAATTCAATCCAATTATTGAAGAACATCAAACCACAATCAAAAAGGTATAAACATGGCTTCCCTCTCTAAACCCTAGAAATAGACTACTCACTCATTATAACAAAGAACTCAATAAACAGGATCAAAGTAAAAGAATTCATTAAATTAAAGAAAGTAAAGAAGAATACCGAATGATTGAAGAACAATGAAAAGGGAAATCGACAATCTATATAATCTTCCAATGTAAAAGTTCAACAAAAGTAGAGAGAATAAACTAAGTGTTTGGCCCTAAAAACGTAGAAAAATCCCCTCCGTTCCACGAAAATACTAAAAACCTATTTATACTAAATACAAAACCGGCTAAAAAAAACCGAAAAATCGCGTCCTGAGAGTCCGCCCGGTCGACCGGGCGAAATCCGCCCGGTCGGGCGACGGTGATCGCAGACTTACGACGAAGGAAAAATTCCGCCCGGTCAACCGGGCGAAATCCGCCCGGTCGGGCGCGTAAGCGTTTTTCTTCGTCTGATCGCCCGGTTTACCGGGCGAAATAGAGGATGAAAAATCCCAAGTGTTGAAGTTCGCCCGGTCGGGCCACTCCGCCCGGTCGACCGGGCGAAGGTATTTACTTGTCTTTTTCTTCGTGGAATCCAACCAAAATGCTCATGCGGTCTTCCGGATACGCCTTGGACCTTGTGTGACTGCTGGACTTCCGTGTTGCGACTCCGATAAAGGTACAGAGTACCAAATCCGCATCAAAACCTGCAAAACACGACAAGAACTCCAAACACATCAAATCCACAAGAAAAGGGCTCGAAAGAGCCTAAATCGACTATCAAAACTAAGGGGATTAGAGTAAATAATCGATGAATAATGAACACATCAATAGTTCGTGGTTTTTCTCCCGGTTCTCGAGTCTCCACTCTAAATTCCTTTGCGTCTCTTTATTACTTTCTTTCATTGGTTATTCAATTATTATTTGTGATTGATTTCTAGATTGATAGACATACCTAAGATTTACAGTAATTTTACGGAAACCTTATTACATATTTAGATATGTAGACCATGCATACTTCTATATATAGACTATTCACCTAATGATTGTCTAGTGTATAAGATCTACCCAACACAGCACGGCACATTACTTTGCTACATGAACTAATTAATCTGACAAAGCTATACTCTGTAGAATCTTATCAACTTTTATACATTATCCTTTCTTCTAACAAGAATTGAATACTACCTAAGAGCATCACTAACAATGAACCCAAAAAAAAGGTTCATCATTCTCTCTCCTCATTTCTCTCTCCTCCACATCATTTTCACAAACCATTTCCAATTTCACTCTTAACCATGAACCCAAAAATAATGGTTCATCACTCTCTCTCATCCTTTTTTCCTACCCCACCACATTTTCTCTCTCTTCAAATAATTATCACAAGTTGTATTGATTTAATGTAAAACCAATTAACGCTAATTAATTCTAATTAGCTCTTATAATTATTAATTCATAATTAGTTATTTTTATTATATATTAATTATCGATGACTAATTAATTATCGTAATCTAATTAATTTTTTTTTTTGAAATTAATTAATATTAGTTGACAAATAGTAAAAAAGATGCATCCATTCAAAACATATTACATATATCAAATGAAAACAATACATGGAAATTAAATGCAACAATAAAATAAAAAACTAAAATTTATAAAATTCCATTATTTTAGTTCCCATTCAGATATAGTATCATGCACATGGGTTCTCTGAAAAGTAGTATGAGATCAAAGATAATGGATAAAATACTCAAACTTTTATAACAGAAACTGGCATTACAACAAAAACTTAATACATTACTACTCAAACACTCAACCTAAAACAACTCAACATAATTAAAAACACTTACACCTAAAACATATTACTCCAAACGTGAATACTACACTCCCACAAAGTTCTGAAAATATATTTGCAGATTGCTGATCATTTCATCTTCCCATGGTGTGCGATTTTCCTTAGATGTTAATGATTGGAGCATTTGCCAATTCATCCGATCTTGTTGCATCTTTAAGTTCTTCTCTTCTAACTCCATCTCGCCTCGCTCGTTTATCTCTTCCAACTCCAATTGCCTTTGCTTTCTTGCTTCCTTTTGCTTAAGAAACTCTAGTTTCTCATGTTGTATATCCTGAGCTTTACCCTTTCGCTCACCATAGATTTGAAGTCTGTCACCAAATGATGAAAAAGCTTCAATAGCTTCAACGGTTGGGCTCTTACCCTTGAGTCTGGCCTTAGCTTTCTTGTTGCCTTCTGGACGAGGCAAGGAATCTCGAACATATCCGCTTGTGGGCGTGGTTGGTGTGGAGCCTCCATCTTCAGATCTTGTTCTCTTCCCACTACTTCCAGAACCAACAGAATCAGACATTTGAGGCGTATTCGATGGACGTCCACGTGTTATCTTGTAAACCGGGTTAGTCAAGATGGAACGATACTTATCAAACTTACTGATATGAATCCATTCATCAAAGAAGTGAAATTTACCTCCCGTGCTTTCAAATATCTTATGAGCTTGGGAGATCACATCATCATCATTTTGGCCACTCCTCTTTCTTACCTCTGCCTTGTCGTAGCATCCACACCACTTTTGCACCGCTTCGTACATTCGAACCATTGGCCCTTCATACCGCCAATCCGCTTGAACCGAATTTCATGAGGGTTGGCCTCTCTCGCTGCCTCATATTTTTCCATCACTCTCCCCCAAAACGCACCCTTTTTTTAGTTGCGTTCCAACAATGCTGTCTATACTCGTATTCATGTATGATGAGACTAGTGCTTCTTTTTCAGCTTTCAACCAAATCTTTTTCATTTACAATGGGTTCTTGAGTTGGTTGTGGAGTTGTTTGAGGAGTTGGTTGAAATTGTGTTGGTTCAGACAGAAGTTGAGTGAAAGTTTGTTGAGTGCATGGAACTTGAAATTCACCATCATCTTCATCTTCATCATCACTATCATCATCGTAATCTTGAGTTTGTAGATAATTTTGTGGGTTATGGGAACTCTCAGGGGTGGAATTATATTGGTAATTCTGTTGTTGTTGGCGATAATTTTGGGGGTAATTTTGAGGATAGTTTTGATTTGAATTTTTTGGATAATTAGAAAAATTTTGTGGGTATTTTGGGGGGTTTTGGGGATAATTATTAAGATTTTGTTGGTAATTTATGGGGTTTTGGTTTGTATTTTATTGTGGATTTATTGGACGATTTTTGCGTCTTCTACTAGAATTAGGATTAGGTACATAATTAGGATAATTAGAATCCATAATTATGAAGTTTTTTTTTTTGGGAAGATTGTATAAGCTAAAGCAAAATTATGTGAAAAGAAATGATAATGGGAAGAGAAGAGAAAACTGAGATTATGATAGAAGTATAGCAAAATTGGTGTCTATTTATAGAGAATGAAAAAATATGAATTTTGGTTTTTTTTTTTTTTTTGAGTTGTAATTTTTGAAATATTAACGTTATAAAATTTGTAACGTTAATAATCAAAGGGCGAATAGGTATGAGACAAATGGCGGCTTGCAAATGGACCGCCTTTGCTCCCCATATGGCGTCGAGATCTTGCTCCCCCGGTTTCGTCGTTTTCGCGCGGCTCGCCCAATCCCGGTGCGACACGTGGCTTCACTTTTTTTTTCGATTTCATTCGCTCCAGCGAGCGGCGTGGATTGGTTTTTGCTCTCATGAACCATTCAATTCGAATGGTTTTACCTCGATCACGTGTGTGAACCTTTATCCCATTCATCATTAAGACAAAAATTAATGGTTCAAGCTTATGAACCATTATTTTGTTCATCATTAACAATGCTCTAAGTCCTAACTTACGTACATGGAGCAGCGAGCTAGCTGCTACGTAATGTGAGTACAAGATTTCCACCAAACAGTACTACAACAGGTGGCGTACGTTGAAATGATTGGTTTATCATTCATCTGTTGAGAGTGACTAGTACTCTTTAGATCCATCATATTCAACTATTCATATGTAATTCTACTCCAAGACAAATAGACAATGCATGGTGTACTTAGTCAACGACCCACTCAAAAGTGTGTAATGTGTTGTAACTAGGAGGACCCTTAATAAGATACTAGGTAATATGAATCAAATTATTGCTAGCTAGAAAACTAGTTTTCAATTTGAGTTACCAAAAATAGAAGAAGAAACATAAAGCAAGGAAATATGGAGATGGATAGTGGTGATTCAGGTGATGAAGTCATTGTGTTTTCAGCCGATGGCCATACTCAAGGCAACCCATCCTTAGCCTCGGAGCATCCTAACACAAACACCATTGATAGACGAGGTTTAAAGAAGCCTCGATCATCAGGAAAAACGCTTCGAAAGAGAACCCCCCTTCATCATCTTAACTTCTCCAAGCCTAAATCTCGAAACAATAAGTTCAACCTCCGTTCCAAAATAAATGTCACTGATCAGTTTGGCATGGAGCAAACTATCTTAGAAGAAGATATGAATATCAATAATAATAGTATTGGTCCTTGTGGTAGTTTGAACTTCTCCTCCCCCTCTTCCTCTGAGGAAAAGGTGGTAGAAAAAGAGGAAGAAAAAAGTGGGAGTACTCAAAAATATGATTATCACACATGTAAAAAGAAGAAAAGGGAGATCAAGTGGAGGAGAGTGGGAGAGTGGTCGTTGTTCTTTGTTATACTGACTTGCCTGGTCCTTTCCCTTACTTTACCCTCCCTTCGGCACCGCCCCGCGTGGGACCTGGTGCCGTGGCAGTGGTGCCTAATGGTGATGGTGGTATTTAGCGGCCGTCTTTGCTCGGGTTGGCTTGTGAGTTTCTTGGTTTTTGTCATAGAGAGAAACTTCATGCTAAGGGAGAAGGTGTTATACTTTGTGTATGGGTTAAGGAAGAGCATTCAAAGTGTTATTTGGCTTGCACTTGTGTTATTGGCTTGGACTTGTATGTTCAATGCACGAGTGCATCGAAATAATAAGGTGGTGAAGAAGGTATCGCATTTGCTAGTCGCTGTACTTGTTGGAGCAATCATATGGTTGACCAAGATTGTGTTGGTGAAAACTCTTGCTTCCTCTTTTCACGTGAGGACTTACTTTGATCGCATGAAAGAAAGCGTCTTTCATCACTACATACTTGACACACTCTCAGGTAATTCTTCAGGATTCGTTGCTCTTGCTTATCTACACTTTTATGAACCACCTTGACATTGATGATCGTGCATTTTTTTTAAGGGAGTAATATCCCCCGTTTCTTTCCAATAGTTACACTTTACTATTTCACGTTTGCCAATATAAATGTTTGAACATTAATATCTCTAAAGTTGCATTTATAAAAATTATAAAAAATTGATATTGTAAAACTACTTATCGAGACGAATCAAACAAGATTCAATAACATGAGTATATTTTTCTTTACCCATTAATCACAAATAATAGTAAAACATAAATTTGTGAATAGTGCCTTAATAATGTATACTATACCTTTAGGTTACGTTGTTAAATTTGACGAGGATAACTTGTGAATTTGGTTATAACTCAATGTACTATGTGAATTTTAAATTTAACGAAGATAATTTGCGAATTCGGCTAAACCTTGAAGACAAATGGTGAAAAATCCCTTTATTGCTTTTTTACAATATACGAGGACCTAAATCACCTAATGCCCTTAATGTTTTTTTTTTGAGATAATATAATATTCCAAAATAGTAAAATCTCATATCCTAATTGTGTTCAGGCTTAATTTATCCGCACGAAAATTACTAAGCCTTCAAGAATGGAAACGTTTCAAAACTTTAGGTCCAGCTTAAAGGTTTTCATGCTTTATAGCTTTATTGTGGGCGCGCATCGTTAGTAACATTAAATTCCTACTAACTTTAGTATATCGATATAGCAAATGCTTAAGAATATGTAAAAATAATTGAATGGATGTGGTGCACAATAACTTATTATGCATCATGTATCATATGATATAACAGTTTTTATTTGATATAGTCACTTTTTATTTACATAGACAGTTTTTGTATGATATAATCACCTTTTGTATAGTCAATTTGTGTATGCTATAATCAGGTTTTGTGTGATATAGTCAATATTCTCTAAAATAGTAAATTTTTGGATAATATGGTTCACCCAAGACTTGTTAAATTATACTCCCTCTGTATTTTATTATTCTCGCTTTCATGTGCGTGTCTCCCAATGCATCTCTTTGAACTTAAATATTTTTCATTATAGATTATTAAAAATTATAACGATTGAATTTAAATAAAGTACTAATTGAGACGGATCAAACAAGTCCCCACATTATATTTTTTCTTATAAATTGAGAAAAATTGAGAATATTTTGTCAGACTATTAATAGTGTCAAGATTCCATGTGAGAAAGATAAAAAGCAGAGGGAGTATGTGATTGAAATTCTCCACTAAATTTTGTATCTCCTTTTCATTACCTTTCTTGGGGAGCAGTTGCTACAATGGCATCGAATGAGTCAGTTTTTTATCTCCATATTTCTTCCAAGTTGGATGGCTTAGGTACATGAGACCTTGAGCATCCTTTACCATGAGTGAAATTAAAAATTGTGAACTCAATCTTTTATTTTTGGGCCTTAACCATGAGTGAATAAAGATCATGGCATGATTGGGTTGGTTTTGAGGCATGGGACGAGTGAAATGATGACCAACTGTGGGAGGCAAAGCAAGGAGCAAGGTACAAAGCAATTTATGCCAATAAGTGGTTGTCATGTGTCACATGCTGGTGGAGAGAAAAAAATGCAATTATAAATCTTTAAATTGCTATATTTCTAAAATTACAAAGCAAATATATAAAATGGCAGCTCTATTTTTTCGGTGTCAACAAATAAAAACCCATTTTAATTGACATATTATATATATATATATGTGAGGATGATCTTCTTCATATTTGGTCATTGTTAAGGAGAATAGTTGAAAAAACATTGTGGAATGATATTTTTTTAAAGAGAGAAAGTTAGAGAAAGTGTGGAAGGATCTTTTATTTCAACCATGAATGATGGTGCTTATAAGATGATTTAATTTTTATGTCTATCTGTAATGGAGATATTTATTGTTTATATCTTTGCTCCATCTACCAAAATCGTAATGAGGTGTCCGACCCTTCTTTTTCCTGAGCTCCACTCATAGAAATATCGCCATCTTTGTCTACATCTCTCCATATCCCGCATGATTAAGAAACGGCAACATTATTCTTTCTTAAATATTATTATTCCACTCATAGTTTCAGAAAATTTTACTTTCTGCACATTTTATATGGTGATGTTAATCAAAACTTTTGACTAATGTATGAAAAGCTATTTTGAAATGTCGATCATTTTTTTCTTATAGGTAAGATGAGGGGGCTCATTTGAGGGGAATAAAGGGATCTTCTTAAATGAGTCCCATGAGGTTTGATATGAGGTGGGAAGTGATGTCTCATTCCACTGCTCTACCATCTCAACCTCAAATGTCGAATGATGTTAGCTTCATCTCAATAATAATTTTCATGATTATATTACAACTAAAAACATAATTAGTCAAACTAATGAGTTGATTAAGGGCGTGTTGGGCAAGTTTTTAGTATTTGAACTAAGTGAAAATTCTAATAATTTTGAAAAGTAGTATTTGGTGAAATAGCATTTGAAGTAGCTTTTGATTGTTGAACTACTGTTTCGGGAAAACAATAAATATTAGCTTTTGCAGTAGAGGTGGTTTTTAAAGTAGTTTTTCAAAATTGAATATAGTGTAGTTTTATCATTTTTCTAAACTAACAACTAGATTTATCAAAACCAATCATCGTAATAGCTAATGCCTAATATCTGACAACTAACCGCTGACAGCTACAAAAACTACTGTTACAGCTACTTTAATTTGACGAATAGACCCTACTATGTAAGTTATAATACAACTGCAAAAACGGAAATATAATACTTATATATATGTAATGAAAGAAAAATCAATTATTATCTAAAAACATTTAAAAATTCAAGGTTGAACTCTATTACATCGATCAATCATTCATCAAATGTGCAAAAATACAAATAACTTTATTTTGTGTTGTATTAGTATAGACCCACCAACCTTTCCTGTCTCTGCCTATCCTAATGCTTTCGTCTCAACCATTTAAAGAGAAATCTAGTTGAGAAAGTATATCGTCCAGGCTGCTATTAAATTTTGACGCAGATTAGCAACATTGTTGCATGCTAAAGCTTGAAACAATATTAATTCTCACTGTGCTCCCACTATGGCCCTGTTCTTTTGAACTTATTTTCAGTTAATTTCAGTTCAGTTAATTTAATTTCAGTTCAGTTAATTTAATTTCAGTTCAGTTAATTTAATTTCAGTTAATTTAATTTAATTTCAGTTCAGTTAATTTAATTTCAGATCAGATAATTTAATTTCAGTTTAGTTCAGTTAATTTCAGTTAATTTCAGTTTAGTTCAATCTTATCTAATATTTTAATTATTATTTTTTATTTATTATGATTATTATTATTATTTTATTATTATTTATGATAATAATAATAATTATTATTATTTAATATTTATTATGATTATTATTATTATTATTATTATTTATAATAATAATTATTATTATTATTATTTATTATTTATTATTATTTTTTTTTATCATTATTATTGTTTATTATTACTATTATTATTATTTATTATTATTATTATCATTATTATTATTTATTACTATTATTATTTTTATTATTTATTATTTATTATTATTATTATTTATTATAATTATTTTTATTATTATTTATTATTATTATTATATTATTATTATATTATTATTATTATTATTATTTATTATTATTATTATTTATTATTATTATTATTTTTATTATTATTATTATTATTTTTTTATTATGTATTATTATTATTTATTATTATTATTTATTATTTATTATTATTATTTTTTTATTATGTATTATTATTTATTATTTATTATTTTTTCTTTTTATTTATTATTTATTATTTACTATTTATTATTATTATTATTATTTATTATTTATTATTTATTATTTATTATTTATTATTTATTATTTATTATTATTATTTATTATTATTATTATTATTATTATTATTATTATTATTATTATTAGTATTATTATTAAGTTGAACTTAACCGAACTTAAAATAAATAATAAATAATAAATAATAATAATAATAATAAATAATAATAATAATAATAATAATAATAAATAATAATAATAATAATAATAATAATAGTAATAATAATAATAAATAATAATAATAATAATAATAATAATAAATATAACAATAATTATAACAATAATAATAATAATAATAATAATAATAATAATAATAATAATAAAATATAATAATAATAATAATAATAATAATAATAATAATAATAATAATAATAATAATAAGTATTGATAATATTATGTTAATACTTATTGATTATTATCGATGATTATTATTTTAGAAAATTAAATATACAATTCAGTTCAGTGACTCTCATTTCAGTTAATTTCAAGTTAATTTAATTTGATTTCGGTTCGTTAATTTAATTTCGGTTCGGTTAATTTAATTTCGGTTTAGTTCGGTTAATTTCGTTCGGTTAATTTAATTTCGGTCGGTTAATTTAATTTCAGTTCAGTTCAGTTAATTTCAGTTAATTTAATTTAATTTAATTTCAGTCAAAATAAGTTCAAAAGAACGGGGCCTATCTCTTTAATAAGAAGTCTGAAGATACTAGATCGTTTTCACAAAAGAACACATATATACTTCATCTGGAAAAAAAAATCAAGATTTCGTTCAGATAAAAATCTTATCTCCGATATCATTAATAATAATTTGGGCTTTTAGCTACTAGTCAAAGTTTGTGGTGGTACGTGCACCCAAGTCATAGTTTGGGATGTTGAAGTTAATTTTGCCAAAAAAATTATTGTAAACAGCTATCGTAGAATATAGAAATTGTTCCAAAGCACTACCTCTTTAAATTCAAAAACTTTTATAGTACTATTCCTATATCTTGGAAAATGAAAATGTTGTATTTGGTTTGTAAGAGCTTGTAATGATGCGTGTAATGCTTGTTTGTTATTCATTAGGTGTATTTGAACTTTGTAATATTAAGTTGTTGTAAAAAAAAAAGGAAAATGGAAATGTTAGAGGGTAACGCTGCTGGGGCTAACTAAGTGGTGATACTGTGACTGGATTAATTCGGCATTATGTTTTCTTTCTCAAAGGAATATAGAACACTTTGAACACATAAGCGATGAACACTATTTGATCTCGCCTTTTACTCTTGAATACGTGAGAAGTACTTTGTTTGGGATGTAACGTGGAACAGTACGTACTCCCTCCTTTTTAAAATATAGTTTTTGTTTTATTTGTCATGGTCAAATTTTAAAACTTTTGACCAAATATTTTCATTGATGTATACAAATAACATATTAATGTGCGATCTTGTTATATTTTTTTTTTTTGAGGGAATGCGATCTTGTTATATTCGTCTCAATGTGTAGTTTTATAATATCAATTTTTTATAATTTTTATTAATACGTGATATTAATGGTCAAATATACGTGTTGGAGACCAAGAAAAAAGAAAACTATATTTTGAAACGGATGGAGTAGTATACAAGTATCAAGTATACTAAACAAAATGATGTATCAAGGAAGTGAAAGTTCGACGTATTAATGTAGGTCCGCCAATGGATGAATTATTATGGGAAGAACATGAAACAATAAAAAGTTCAAAATCACTGCCTACAAAATGGAAGGATGCTAAGAATGCAATAAGATCAAAGAAATATGGATCAAGGAAATTGGATATGGAGGATTTGAGAAAGTTAAGCATGGAAAATCCGACATCGATTTGGACTTTAAGGAGATTGATAAACCATATAAGATCTTCTGGTTTGTCCACAATTTCAAAGACGGTTGATGAATATGGAAAAGCTGAATCTGAGATTACAAGTGAATTGCAAGCTAAAACTACTGCTAAACGCATCTTCAGGAATGTTGCAAAACGTGGTGCAAAGTAAGTCAACTTTACTTGTATGTGCATGTTTATGATTTCGGCACTCCATTCATATATATAATGATGATTGATGCCACTCCCATAGCTCATATGAGCCACATGCATGTTGTTTGCTTTATTTTTCCTTGTTTAGATGATTGATAGCAAATTTTTTTATGATACAATCGAATGAGAAGTTAAAGTTTTGTGAGGCAATATAACAATTATTTTGTAGGTTGGTAGTTTTTCCATATTTTTTTATAATTATTTACGCTCTTAATGTTTTGGTAACCAATGCCCATGGCACATCATATTTTTCAATTGATTTTACTAATCAAATTTAATTGTAATTAATTGAAATTGATTTTTGATAATTGGAATTGATATTACAATACTATGTATTTATTAAATTTAGTCAAACATTAAATGAGTCCGTCGCATTTTTTGTTAATGGATGAGAGATTGGACAACTTATAAAGCCAAAAAGCGTTTCATCCTAAAACCAATTGTCAATATGAGAAGAACTCCTCAAGTTTATTAAGTTGTTTATTCCTCTCCTCGTGTAATGTTCAATGTGGGACACCACTTACGATCATATATGGGTTGTTCGTGGGATCTCAACAGGATTATTGATACAAATATTGATTTCTATTGATCGTTTATGATTTTTGTTGATTAAAACTTAATTTTACTAAACAAAACGATTTTTTACCGATCGGAACATTATATTACTAAAGTTTATTCTTATGATTTGAAGACAACAAGACCTTATAAATCTATACCATTACAACTCACAAATTAGAGGTGGCCAGGATGGAAGAGGGGCAACGGATAACGATATTAAATTAAAAGCGAAGGTCAAAAAATTTGACCTATGTGAGCTTTGATTGTTAAGGGGGGTAGTATTGGCTTGAAGGTGGTCGGAGTACATTTGGTGTAGAATCTTCAAAAGTTTTCTTTTTATTACAACTACATAAAGTAATGTTAAACGACTATCTCAATCAAAAGCTTAAAGCGATGGTTGGAAACTTGGAGCATCAACATTGGTGTTATATTCTATAACGCTCCTTTACATGAGATCGCATTAGGCTTGAAGTGTGGATACAACATATATATGTCCTTTTTTTTTTTTTTTTGTTCGGGAAAGATAATTGGTCGAAGACCAACCCCGCTAGGCTACTTAGCTGCGGGGCACACCGACTCGTTGGGTGGGTAGTGGGATTTATACCCACAAGCAAATATTTTTATACAAACTCCCAAATTGGGGAGTGATGAGAGTCGAACACCCGACCTCGCGGTTGGGAGGTGGGAGCATCAACCATTGGGCTCCCACGAGGACCTCCTATATATGTCCCTTTATACCTAGTGTTGAATATTCAACTTTGAAAAGGAGGGGCGAATTATATTTGAACCCCGACATTCTTATCACGGCGACTTTGTTATCATGATAAAGGAACAACTCAACCAAAAACTTAATCCTAATAGTTGGAGTCTCAAAATTAATTTTATATTCTATCAAATAATTTTTAATATAGTTAATTCCTAATTTGTTATTGGAAGGTACATTGAGGAGGAGGATTTAGCAAGGTTCTTAAAAAGAGTTGAAATTCATGTTATACTCCCTCTCTTTGAAGGAGCAATTGAGACTAGAAGGATTACGAGGTCCTCCTTCGGAAATTGGGTTGTAAGTTCCCTTCAAGTGCACGATGACCTATATACTCCTATGTTTATGTGCTATTTTTTTCCAAAAATAATTTCAATAATTTGAATTTTACGTTTGCCAAAATACAATTTTGACTATCAATATTGAAAGGTTGAAGAAGTGATAAACTTTCTATTAATGAGCTTTAGCTATTTATAATACAACAACTTACTTAACTAAATACAAGTAGTTACAAGAGTAGAAACTATCAACAGAGAGATGAGAGAATATAGAAGATAGAGATGAATATTAACAAACTAAGATATACAAGGAGTAAGTTACACAAGATAATATGAGAGAATATAACTAAGTCAATTATTATCTTTATCATGCCCCCACAAGACAAACCGGGTCGGTGAGTCCGATCTTGGTGAGTAGTACATCCGACGCCGGGTGAAGCAACTGGTTTGGTAAGAAAGTCGGCTAGTTGATCATCGGTAGAAACATGAGTAACTCGAAGCTGACCATTTTGCACTTGTTCCCGGATGAAATAAAATACAAGAGCTAGATGCTTTAGCTTTGAGTGAAAAAAAGGCTTCGCACATAGGTGAGTAGTACTTAGGTTGTCACAGTAGATAATCGGAAAACGAGCAATGGTGATGCCCATTTCATGAAGCAAGTTGCGAATGAAAAGGAGTTCAGTAGTGGTAGTAGCAACGGCTCGATATTCCGCTTCAGTGGAAGAGCGGGCGAGAGATCTTTGTTTCTTAGAACACCATGTGAGTGGGGTATGATCGAGAAACACAACATGCCCCATAGTAGATGTGTAATCATCCTTGTCACCGGCCCAATCCGAATCTGTAAATGCATGAAGAGTGCAAGGAGAGTCATGATAAATGTTGATGCCTTTGTCCAATGTCCCACATAATTAGCGCATGAGACGCTTTAGAGCTAACCAATGATATGTTGTGGGGCACTGCATAAACTGAGATAATTTGTTAACCGCAAAAGCAACATCGGGTCGAGTTAACGTGAGATAATTGAAGGCTTCCTACAGCTGCCCTATAGTCTTTTGGAACATCCAATGGTGAACCCGAGTGAGCTGTAAGATGTTGAGTAACAATGAGAGGCGTGAGAGCCCATTTTGGATCAAGCATTCCCATGCCATCAAGGAGATCAATAACATACTTGCGTTGGCTTAAGAAAAGACCAATAGTAGTAGACACAACCTCTACTCCAAGAAAATAAGACAAAGCTCCAAGATATTTGATAGAGGACATGTATGACAAAATCTTAATAAACATGTTAACGTTAGTAGAAGTAAGGCCTGTGATTATTATATCATCCACGTAGACAATAAGATAAATGGGTGGATTGGTGGTGTTTAAGATGAAGTGGGAGGAATCTGAAATGGTGCGTTTGAACCCCAAGCCAAGAAGAAATGTGGTGAGTTCAGTATACATACCATCCCCGAGGAGCTTGTTTGAGGCCATAAATGGCCTTGCAAAGTTTATACACATAGTTAGAAAATTTAGAATCACAGAATCCCGGCGGTTGAGACATGTAAACCTCTTCATGAAGGGTGCCTTGTAGAAAGGCGTTGTTGATGTCGAGTTACCATAATGACCAACCACGTGTTACAGTAAAACTAAGTAAGGTTCGAATAGTTGCGGGTCGAACAACCGGGCTAAAACTTTTAGTGTAATCGATGCCCTCACATTGTTGGAACTAGGGCTGGGAATAAGCCAAGCCTGTCCGCGAACAGTTCGAGCTCGGCTCGGTCTAAGCTCGACCCGGACTCGGCTCGCTAGGGCTCGGCTCGCTAGGGCTCGGATCGAGTTCAGGCTTGGCTCGAGACCTAACGAGACGAGCCGCGAGCCAGGCTAAGCTCGACTCGAGAAGCTCACGAAGAGCTCGACTTATTTTTATTCTAAGAAAAATTATAATTAGTAGTACACATTAGAAATTTTTTTTAAAAAAAAAGATAAAACACCTAAATCCTAAACTGCCTACAGAATAACACGTGTATACCTTTAAAAAAGGAAAACAAAAACAAAAATGTAAAGTAAACCCTTACAAGTTGCGGGGCTTGCATTAACTTCCCGGAATGCCCAAAACTTCAAAACCAAAACAATGTAAAGTAAACCCCTCCACAAATTCACAAATAAAACCCTTGTCTCACCACCGCCAAAAATCATACCCTAAGCAATGCACACCGTCCCTCACCATTGCTCACCACCACTCGGCGTTTGCCAGGACGTCGACGTTCGATTTTCGCTTTCGTCCTTTGTTTTATGCGGTTCATTTGCTCACCACCGGCTAGTCGTTTCGCCATCGTCTTCTAATTAAAACCGTGGTTTTGCGGCCATATGGCTAGTATTTGCGAGATAATTTTTTTTTGGCATTTTTCAACTAGATTATTTTTACTTTTATTGTAATAATAAGCTCGTTTCTTCATCTTCTTGTTCAATGATTGTGATTTGAGAAGCTTATTTTTTTGTTGAGAATGATTGAGATTTGAGAAGCTTAATTTTCAATTATAAGCTACTACTTGTTAGTTCATATTGTAATTATTATTTTGGAAATTATTCATATAAACTTAATAGGTAAAAAAATTGAGCTTCGACTTCAAGCCTATTTTCGTGTCGGGATTCGGACTTGAGCCTCGAGACCAATTCCGGGCTCGAGCCAAGCCTCAAACGAGCTCGACCCGAGCCACGAGCCGAACTTCCCTTTCCATGACTCGAGCCCAAGCCGGGCTCTATTTTTGAGGCTCGACGAGCCTCGAGCTCGCCGAGCCTCCCTTTCCAAGCCTCGAGCTCGAGCCGAGCCTCACACTATTCGGGCTCGGCTCGGCTCATTCCCACCCCTAGTTGGAACTTCGCGGCTAGTCGAGCCTTGTCTGATCAAGAGAGCCATCTCGAATTGTACTTTATCGGGGAATACCCATTTACATTGAACAAGATTTTGAGTGGATTGGGATTGCACAAGAATCCAAGTGCCAAGTTCATGTAAAGGATTCATTTCGGTTGCATGGTAAGCAAGCCAAATGGGATCCTTCAAAGCTTGAGCCACGGTTTTGGACTCCATGGGACGACTATGAGCAGAGAGTGCATTAGCATACTTGGGGTTGGGTTTATGTAAATTATTTTTAGAGCGGGTGATTATGCCATAGGGGTAGGCTGGGGAAAGAGAGGCTGGAAGGGGAAGATGATGTTGCGGGAAGTGTGCTTGGAGGGAAGGAAACGGGTGAGGATGATGTGGGGGAAGTGAGGTGGGAGGTAGGTATTGGTGTAGAGGGAGGAGATGAGGGGGTTGGGCGGGGAGCCGTGGGGAGTACGTAGGCGAGGAGCCGGGTAGGCGTGACGGCCGGGGGGTATAGGCGTGGTGGGGAGGGGAAGAAAGTGGGGGAAGAGAGATGGGTGCACACCAAGCATTTAAGGAGGAGGTGATTGAGGATGGCGCAATGTTGGTGAGACGAGAGTATGGACATTCATTTTCGACCAAGCGAACGTGACGAGACGCGTAGACGCGCTTGGAGATGGGATCAAGATAGTTGTATGCACTTTGGCTTTTAGAGTATCCAATAAAAAGGCAAGGTGGAGATTTTGATAGTAGTTTATGAAAGTTGTACGGCTTAAGCCACGGATAACATAAACAACCAAAACAATGGAGTTTGAGATAATTGGGAGGGAGTGGAAAAGGGACGATGGTAAGGACATTGACCTTGGAGTGTAGGAGTGGGTAAGTGATTCATGAGATAAGTAACGGTGGTGAGCATGAGAGAGGAGTGATAGTCATGTTTCTACAATACGACGGTGACGCCTTCGCCGAATCCATTATGCTCGGAGTGTGTGAGGAGGGGAGGTCAAATGAGAGACATCATCAAGCTTCGAGAAAAGAGGCAGAGATTCATATTCCCCACCATTATCGGAGTATAGAGTTTTAATTTGTTTCTCAAAGTATTTTCAACTAATGCTTTGAACCGGATGAAAATAGCTTTAGTATCTGATTTCTTTTTGAGGGGATAGAACCAAATATACTTAGTGAAATGATCAACAAAAATCACATAGTATTTTAAACCATCAATTGAGTAAAGTGGATGTCCATAATTCAGTATTGATTAGTTCAAGGGGAGAATCGGATACGAGTATATTGTTGAAAAGGGAGCTTATGGCTCTTATACACTTACAAGCTTCACAACTAAAATGTAAAGAGATAGAAACATTATATTGGAATTGATAAACTAATGATTTAAACATAATTTAGGGATGGATGTCCAAGTTGATGATGCCAATCAATAGTCGGAGCAAGAACTGAGGACAAGGCAAGGATGGAGGATGATGCGGGTAACTCATGAGACACCGTGTTTAGTTGGACCCTGGATAAGTTGTGCCCCCCCGTGAGTCGGTCCTTCCTGACAAAAAGTTGGAAGAAAATTCAATGAGAAGATTATTTTCTGAGTAAAATTTGGAAATAGATATGAGATTACGAGACATGTCATGGGAACACAAAACATTGGACAAAATGTAATGATTTAGGGCGTAGGAAGTGAAAAGGAACCTATGTGAGGATAGAACACCCATACCATTACTCAATTATAATTTCCTCCGAGCCATCATGGGGCGATGTAAACGCAAGGTTGGACATGTCATTAGTAACATGGCGCAACGCATCGAGTCACTGAGCCAAGAAGCGGGAGGTCCGGTGGAGTCGGATGTGGTGGCAACGATGGGCTTCGAGGAGAAGAGCGTGTGGGACGGTTGGCAGAGGGAAAGGTGGGACGAGCATTCGGGGATTTTTTCTTGGGATATAGTGGTATAAGCGAAAGACCGCAGTGAGCATGGCACCATTGGCATTTGCCTTATACCACTACTCTTCGCAGGGGTTTCTTGGAGGGTGGATGGGAGGAGTAGTAGGAGATGGAGTTCAAGAGGTGTAGGTAGGGGAGAGGTTGGGGGAGACAGGTGGAGGGACGGGTGATGGTAGCACGTGCGGGTGACTGGATAAGGGGGTAGGGGTGGTGGAGGGGTGATTACGCAAGTGCATCTCTCGGATAAGCACTTTCTCATGGAGCTCATGTAAGTGATAGTTAGGAGTGTGTCACGATTGTTTACGGCTTCGGCGAAGAGCACGATAATTATGGTCATCATTTAACCCTTCAAGGCATTGTTCTATGAGATCTTCGGGTTGAACAGGATCACCAAGGATGGCTAGTTGATCGCGACTCGACACGGGGAGCGTTCATATAGTCAGAATCACTCTGGTTAGTTTTGGTAATACTTTTGAAGTTGGCTTTGAGGAGTTTGGCATGACCACGAGATAGGCGCGCGAAGGTATGGGCAAGAATGTCCCATGCTTCTTTTGCCGTGAAGCTCGAGATACGAGGGAAAAACAATGGTAGCATCCAAGAGTGCTAATGAGGGCCCCAACAGGAGTTGGTCTTGGCGGAGCCAAGTAGTGTGA